>OU015498.1:174194906-174272406 GCA_907164885.2 Dolomedes plantarius | reverse complement strand
ATACCCCTCGTTCCGAAAGTGGACCCTTCCTCTAGTCAGAATTGTCATCGGGTCAGCAAATGTCGTTGTCTGGCATTGCTCCATAGGGTGATTACTATGAGATTCTCGAAAACTGGTCAGCTGTATTTTTTCGAACGGGTCATTTTTAGCCGAGCGCTGCTCGCCTGACGGTAAATATAAAAACGACGAAAAGTTTAACAGGGGTGATAAAATGAGTAATTTATTGGACAAATTAAGTTAGGAAAGGAGTTTAATTACGTTAAGGAATGATATATATATATATATCTAAATAAATAAATAAATAAATAAATAAATAAATAAATATATATATATATATATATATATATATATATATATATATATATATATATATATATATACAAATTATATATGCTCCGGAATTATATTTAAAAAATTGTTTATTTCTTACGAGCAACTGTTAAAGTAATTTATACTTCCACTGATATCAGTTTCTGCTTATATAACCCAATTAATTCCCCCTAAACCTCGAATATTTAACGTTGGATGTTTAGAATGAATTATTACATTTAAAAATGAATTATGGAAATTTATTTCTGTTTTAAAAAATTGTTACTTTGTTACGAGTTATTGTAAAAGTTATTCTTACTACCACTGATATCAGTTTCTGCTTATATAATCCAATTAATTCCCCCTAAAATTCGAATATTTAACGTTGGATGTTTAGAATGAATTATTACATTTAAAAATGAATTATGGAAATTTATTTTTGTTTTAAAAAATTGTTACTTTGTTACGAGTTATTGTGAAAGTTATTCTTACTACCACTGATATCAGTTTCTGCTTATGTAACCCAATTTATACTCCATAAAGTTTATTTAACGTTAAATAATTTGAATAAATATTCTAATAATTTCTAATTCTAAATGATTACTTATTCTAAATTATTAGAATAAGTAATTCTTTTAAATGATGATTCCACTATATCAAAATTCATTTACAAAGTTAATATCCGATTCCTATTTTAAAGAATATGTCCACCTTAAAATTCCTAGCTTCATATGTTTTCTATCTTTTCCTCCTATTTTTATTCTTTATCTTTCTTTAAAAATCAACCTTTTCAGTAACTTTGTAATATTTTCTCATAAAAACACATTTCAATATTTGTATAACATCAAAATGTATTTACATATATCTAAATATATATCATTCACTTCTATTTTTTATCACAATTCCTTTCAGAATATTTTATACTTATAAATTATGTTCATATCTCTCGTAATTCTTCGAAGTAAAATAGAGACACACATTATCACACATTGCAGTTGCAGCAGAATTATCAGAAATCAAGGTTTCTGTTTACTGTCGAACATCGACGACACAAACTTGTTCGCAAGTTTACATAAAGTCAAATATCTTCATCATTAGGGATACCAGATCCTGAAAAAATTCAGGATTGAGGTAAAGGATGATCCAGCTGACAAATGCACTTCATTCTACAACACCTTTAATATTTATCTCAAGCAAGAGGCTACTAAATATGTATACATGGACGCACATTAAAGCTACTTAAGCTACGTTAATATAATACAGGGTGCCCGGGCTAAAGGTATCGAAAAGTCATGACTTATTTTTACCGAACTACCCATTAGAATTAAAAAAAAAATTATTTAAATAGAAAGAACATCTCACTAAGTTTTAATATCAATGATAGATTTCTATCATAGTATCATAAATTTTGATGTGTGCACTTTTTGTAGCACGACTAATGTCTAAATGGTAATCCAGTTCTCTCCAAGTGTTTCGTAGAATATCAGGAGTTATTAGACTTTCTTGAATAGGTATTCATGAAATCCGTTGTGTATAAACGAAAAATTGAAACTGAGGATGAGTTGAAGAACCGTATCATTCAAGCAATTCGTGTAATGACTCCTGATATGATACGAAACACTTGGAGAGAACTGGATTACCATTTAGACGTTTGTTGTGCTATAAAAGGGGCACACATGTGATAGTATGATCAAAGTCTATGACTGATATTAAAACTTGGTGAGAAGTTCTTTCTATTCAAATAAATTTTATTAAATTCTAATGGGTAATTCATTAATAATAAATATGACTTTTTGATACCTTTAGCCCAGACACCCTGTATATATATATATATATATATATATATATATATATATATATATATATATATATATATATATATATATGTATGTATACATATACTGCTCTCGAAAGTTAACAAATGTAAAGGTCGCCCTGAGCTACTTTCGCAAATTATTTCAGAGATTGTAAATGATACACCTGATCACGCCCTTCAGATACATAGGCTCCGACAGAACAGGCAGTGATACATATGTAATAAAAACAAAGATTTCATGATACTAAACTCACACTAAAGAATTTATATATATATATATATATATATATATATATATATATATATATATATATATATATATATATATATAAATTCTTTAGTGTGAGTTTAGTATCATGTAATCTTTGTTACATGTAATGTGATTACATTACATGTAACCTAAGTGAGTCTATATATATATATAGACTCCGTTCAACATTCATCTTACTCCTCAGAAATTGACTCTTTGTGTATCGTCTAAATACCAATACTGGATTGCCCCGGCACGACGTACTTGGTGTCCTGCTAAACATCCCGTTTTGTCTTTCCTTTTCGAAGGACCGAGAAAATTCCAAGACTCAGAATTGAACGCAAAAATCGTTTATCTCTCATGGGGTGATGAATTTTCCATCTTGCCATTACTTCACACTCTTACATTCTTCAATGTACAGGGTGGGCCTCTCCAGATCGACTACAGACGAACAAGACTGGGTGATTCTCATAGAATTGTCTTTCGGGGGTAGGATGGTTCCGGTCCAAAGGTTTAGAAACAACAACAACAACAACAACAACACACACACACACACACACACACATATATATATATCTGAAGATGAAAAGTCAATATTTTCCCACAAAACATAAAATTAAAAAAAAAAACTTAAAGTCCGACGAAGATGAGACATGTCTTACTTTGGTCCCCCCATTTTTCTGCATCCATTGGTATCGCTTTCAACCTCATACCACCAGCGATTTTGGAGGAGATAGATTGACAAGCTTTTGACAGCGGCGGCAACGGGAGTTACTTTTTTTAGAATAGATCTATATATATATATATATATATATATATAAATATATATATATATATATATATATATATATATATATATATATATATATATATATATATATATATACATACACATCCCCTTTTTCTTAGGTTCGTGATCAATGTCAGCGGCCGGCGCTTTGAAACGTGGCGCAACACGGTGGAACGCTTCCCGGATACCCTGTTGGGGTCGACGGAGCGTGAGTTCTTCTTCGACGAAGACCGCCGTGAGTACTTCTTCGACCGCGACCCCGATGTGTTCCGACACATCCTCAACTACTACAGGACGGGAAAGTTGCACTACCCCAAGCATGAGTGCCTCACGCAGTACGACGAGGTAATGTACTGACGTGTGTGTATGTATGTATGTATATGTGTATGAAAATATATATACACTGAAGTGCCAGAAAAACTGGGATACCTGGCTAATACCTGGCAAGTCCACTTCTGGATCGTAGAACCTTAGAAACACGACGGGATTTGGACTCTACAAGCACTCTACAAGCACTCTAAGGAAGTCCATAGACAATGGACACCATGCCTCCTGGAAAAGGGTCCACAATTTTGTAATATTCTTATGTGGTGGATCTCTGCTTTTAACGGAGCACTGCATGGCATCCCAGATATGTTAAATAACGTTGAGATCTGGGTGACAAGGGGGATATTTCATGTTCCAAAACTTAGATGAATGCTCCTCAAACCATAATTTGGTGGCTGTGGATGTGTGTGGTGGCAAATTCTCTTGTTGGAGGAGTCGCAACCCATTAGAGTGAATTAATGGAATTAATGGCTGTAACACAACGAAAAGGATGTTAGCGCAGTGTTCATATGTCACAGAAGTTGTAGACGCATGAGAAGTCCTAAATCATGCCAGTGCAACGCACCCCATACCATTTCTGAGGCCTGTACAGTAGGGTGGAACGAAAAAAACTTTTTTTTGAATTTCAATATGCTCTAGTTTTCAAAAGTTGCCTTTTAACGAAATAAAGACGGAAATTAAATATTAGCGTAATTGGTGCATGTTTTCAGTTCTCGCAAGAAGGGCAAACTTTTGGTTTTTATTAAATTTTTGACAAATTTCGCAATTATTTTGAAATTGAATACACTTGTAGTACAAAAAAGTAGCAAAATATGTAATTTAAACAATCCTTTTAGTCAGGAGACCTGCTAAACTGATTATATAATACGTTTTACTTCATAAAAATAGTACACATAAAGGCACTTAAGGAAGAGGCTCTTAAAAGACACTCGGACATCACGGTGGAACGAAAAAAAAAATTTCTGAATTTCAATATGCTCTAGTTTCCAAAAGTTTTTTTTTTAAATTAAAATTAAGAATATAAAATTTTTTTGCTCTACTAAAATATTTTCAAGTGCCGCAAAGGGGTTTCAAAATGAATATTTTTATGAAAAAGTGATTATATTTGTATTTTTTGTTAATTTCTTTTATAGTACAGTGGAATCTCGATCTATCGTTTTACAAGCGACCGATTGAAATGAACGATAAATGCGGGAAAACGATAGATGCGGAAACATAACAAAGCAATATGATCGTTAGGACCGGATAAAATGAACGACACATACGGAAAAACGATGGATCCGAAAACGATCGATCGAGATTCCACTGTATATTAAAATAATGTATATTTTCTGTAAATAAAATATTCAAAATATGATATTTTGACAGAAAACTTGCATATTCTAAGTATTTCTAATTTTTAGAAGCCATAACAGAACAACTGATTTTGTGGAATTTCGCGATTTTCATCATATTAATTTTACAGTAGCATTTTCTTATAATACACATTGAAATAAAAGAAAAACAATTTTTAATTGACGACCTTAGTTAAAATAAACAAATCACACTTATTTAGAAAATATTAATGTAATGTCTATAAAGGCAAAACGTTATTTTGAAAAAAATATTCATGCTTTTCAAAAGTCCATAGTAATCACACATGGTTTCCATTACTTATTTCACTGACACATTGAATTGTTTTATTGTTTCAAATTTTGGCATTATCTTTTGAGAATGCATTTTTGTTTTTATCAATGCATCTCTTGCAGAAGTACCATGAACGAACAAGGATGGCCCGGTATTTAATTTAACAATATTTTCTACTACTTGTGTGTGACATGGAATGTTGTTGAAGTCAATAATTTAAATGAACTGCCCCTATGTCACCTATTTTGTTTCCTAGATGGAAAAACGAAAGGTCCAAATGAATTTGGAGGAGAAATAGGTAAACAACTAGAAAACTGCTATGAACTTCCAGTGATTGAATTTTCACCTATTGAAAATAATATTCCATTACTAGAAATTAAGGATGATTTAAGTGTGGACCCAAAATATTTGTTAGAAATGTGTAATGCAATCTCTGTTGGAAAGTGCTCTTCTGATTTGTCCATGAGAAAACCAGGAAAATTTTGTCATTCACTATGGCTTACATTAGCAAACCGAATACTTCGCTTGTATGTGGGAATAGAATGTCCTTCAAAAAATCTCCGAATACTGACTGAGTACGTTTTGAAAGTTTATGCACCAATTTGGTTTAACATAAAGCTGAAACCATCTTGTATCCATGGATCGAAGCACTTGTGGAAACTTGTAAGATATTTACGTTACCTCAATCAGACTCTTAAAAACGTAATTGACCCTGTCATTCAAAGAAATTCCTACTTTGCAGCTTCTGAAAATCTCTTCCTTTGTATGATATTAGACGATCGCAGTCATGCAAGAGAGCTTGGATTACGCCGGATTCTAAAAGTAAGGGCGAAAAATGAAGGAGGCATCACGTATAAACTTTGATGACAAGGATTATATTGATATGATTGAATGAAATGATGTTAAAGTAACAGAACCTCCTATGACGTGGCATGTTTCTGATGACAAACTAAAACAGTTTATAAAGGAAGCAAACAAAATTTGATCACGAGAAACAAATTATTGACTTCAACAACATTCCATGTCACACACAAGTAGTAGAAAGGATTGTTAAATTAGTTACCGGGCCATCCTTGTCCGTTCATGGTACTTCTGCAAGACATGCATTGATAAAAACAAAAATACATTCTCAAAAGATAATGCCAAAATTTGACACAATAAAACAGTTCAATGTGTCAGTGAAATAAGTAATGGAAACCATGTGTGATTACTATGGACTTTTGAAAAGCATGAATATTTTTTTCAAAATAACGTTTTGCCTTTATAGACATTACATTAATATTTTTCAAAATAAGTGTAATTTGTTTATTTTAACTAAGGTCCGTCAATTAAAATTGTTTTTCTTTTATTTCAATGTGTATAAGAATATGCTACTGTAAAATTAATATGATGAAAATCGCGAAATTCCACAAAATCAGATGTTCTGTTATGGCATCTAAAAATTAGAAATACTTAGAATATGCAAGTTTTCTGTCAAAATATCATATTTTGAATATTTTATTTACAGAAAATAAACATTATTTTAATATACTATAAGAAAAATTAACAAAAAATACAAAAATAATCACTTTTTTTATAAAAATATCGATTTTGAAACCCCTTTGCGGCACTTGAAAATATTTTAGTAGAGTTAAAAATATTTTAGTAGAGTTAAAAAAGATTTTATATTCTTAATTTTAATTTTAAAAGACAACTTTTGGAAACCAGAGCATATTGAAATTCAGAATTTTTTTTTTTTCGTTCCACCTTGATGTCCGAATGTCTTTTAAGTGCGTCGTCCTTAAGTGCCTTTATGTGTACTATTTTTATGAAGTAAAACGTATTATATAATCAGTTTAGCAGGTCTCCTGACTAAAAGGAATGTTTAAATTATATATTTTGCTACTTTTTGTACTACAAGCGTATTGAATTTCAAAATAATTGCGAAATTTGTCAAAAATTTAATAAAAACCAAAAGTTTGCCTTTCTTGCGCGAACTGAAAACATGCACCAATTACGCTAATATTTAATTTCCGTCTTTATTTTGTGAAAAGGCAACTTTTGAAAACTAGAGAGTATTGAAATTCAAAAAAAAGTTTTTTTCGTTCCACCCTACTGTACAGTCCCTCGTTGACATGCTGGATTCATTCATTTTTGACGTGTTCTTCACACGCAGACCCTTCCATCTGCCCGGATAAATTGGAAACGAGACTCGTCAGACCAGGCTACTCGTTTCTAATCTTCTGGGGTGCACGTGCGGTGTTCCCGAGCCAAAACGCTCTGTCTTTCAGAGATCTGTCTCAAGAGGAAAGCAATGGCACTCGGGAGGCGCATCGGCTATTAAAATTCATATTATGCAGTTAACGTTGTACAGTCCTCAGGTAAATATTAGTATAGTCCTCAGTATAGAATTTCGATGTTATCCGCGTCAAAGGTGTACTCCTCTCGATTGATATGATTCTCAAAAGAAAACGGCGGTCACGAACATCCAGAGTCTTTCGACGGCCACACTGTTGTCGTAGGTTCAATGTTTTAATTGAATTATTTAAAATAAGATACACCCTTGAAATGGACGAATGAGTAAATCTATACTTTGACTTAACCCCGAAATGTAATGACCCATCACAACTATAATACCTCATTAAAAGTCACTTAAATCCCGATTACCTGCTATGCTCACTTTACAATCAACTCTTTAAACTTCGGAAAATGTCTATCGTTCTATTTACAATACTTTAGGATGAAACTATCTACCAGAAAGTGCGTATTGCTACGTATTTCGAACGGGATCGTTTATCCCAGTTTTTCTGGCACTTCAGTATATATATATATATATATATATAAATAACTAATCCAACAGAGATAGAAAGAAATAATACGAATACAGACAAAAAACAAACAGAAATCAAGCACTCCGGGCATCCACGCACCAAAGGCAAGATTCTGTATAAGTGCCGGAACTGAGCCACAAAACAACATAGAGGTAACCAAAAGGTCTCTTCGTCAGGGAGCCTAACCAAATCAGTTACCTCAAGGGGAACTTTCTGAATAGGATGCAGGTAAGACCAACAGACATCCCAAGGCCCCGAGTCCCCCAAGGAAGCAATTGTCAAAAGAAAATGAAAAGACAAAAAACAACTTACAGTATGGGCTCAACGCACCGTACATGCAAGCACACAAATAATCCTAATGCAAAGTAAAAGATGCATACACACCCCAATTCCGTAAGTGACGGTTATGGCGAAACAGCAGCCAATTCTATCCTAGAAGTTACGTCATTTTAACATTACTACAGCGTCCCCCCATTACAGCTTAACCAAATGAAAACATAAATACTATTCTAAACATCTTTAAAAATTCCTGAGTCTAAATGCCATTTTTTTAAAACTTTTAAATTGCCGAAATTTTTAGGGAAATTGTTTTTACTAAAGTTTTCCTCGAAAATGTTACAAGCCTCCAAAAAATCCCCAGCGTTGTTACATATTTTTTTTATTCTGTAAAGTTGTGAGTAAAAAATATTATAATAAATTTTATAGTTTAAGTTGCTATGGAAATTTGTAATCGTAATAACCTCGAAGTTAAAATCTAACCTTTTATCATATAACCCTATTTTTATTTCTCTATTTTGAATTTTAATTTTCAAATCCAGATAAGTCACACAAAGATTATTATCGTTAGTCCGGTTTAAAGTTAGTTCCTTTGGGTAGCTGTGATTAAGAAATTCCAAATCATTGCAGTTAAAAATTATGAGGTCATTAATATATCTGAATCCGGTAACATTATTTGAGTTAAGAAATTTAGTTTAGTAAAAATGTAAGAATAGGTTTGCAAATGCACTAGAATAACTATTTCGCATAGGTGTACCCTTTATCTGTTTAAAGAAACATAAGCCATTAAAGAGGTAGTTTTCAAAAATATTAAATTTACATAAATCAATCCAATCACATTTTAAGAGAAAAGTACTATCTAGGTAAGCATCATAAACTTCTGAACAGATAATCATTAAATTATCATATATATATATATATATATATATATATATATATATATACACACTCACTTCCAAAAGTTAAGCACGGAGCGGTAAAATGTGAAAAAATGGACAAGTACTGTTTTGATTGACATGATGCTGCAAGTAAGTTGCTCTATGTTTATTCATGAAACAAAACAAAGAATTACATACAAAGATAGAAAAAATATTGAATTTTCATAAATTATAAGATGACGTCATATTTGCGTCATTAACAAAATGATGTTTAAATGCAAAACAAACGACAAAAACCGATATAAATAGGGTATGTGAGCACCCCTCACCTTCATACAAAGTATACAGCATGTGATCATGCTTTTTACGAGGTGATTAACACCACCGGAGAGTTCAGTAATCGCTATTCCTCCTGTAGGGCAGTTTCTAAATCTCTGAGAGTAGCTGGAGGTGGGAAACGTCTACATACAGCACGGCCGAGGGCATCCCAAAGATTTTCAAATGGATTACGGTCCGGCGAGTAAGCCGGCCACTCCATACGCGCAATCCCCTCACTCTCCAGAAAGTCGTCAACGATAGAAGTTCTATGGGGACGGGCATTATCGTCCATTAAAACGAAAGAAGGACCAACTGCTGCAGCGTACAGTTTCACAGTGGGGTCTAGGACTTCATCTCGATACCGTACAGCCGTCGCAGAACCTCGCCTGTAGATGTGCACGTCGGTGCAATATCCCAAAGGAATCCCTGTCCAGACCATGATGCTTCCCCCGCGGAATGAGTGATGTTTGGTGATGTTCTCTGGCCAATTGCGTGTGCCTTGTTCCCTCCTGACCCTTACACGCTTATCATCGGGTTGTAGGGGAAATCTGGACTCATCTGTGAACATAACGTTGCCCCAATCAGATACAGTCCAATTCACATGCTGGCGGCACCACTTTAATCGTACCCCTCTGGATTGGACGGATAAAGGAACACAAACTCGTGGTACACGGGCGTACAGACCATTCATGTGTAGCCTTCGACGAACAGTAGTGGCAGATATCATCTTATCAATGGCCGCTGCAACCATAGATGTCACACGTGTGGAGGTCGATCTTCGATTCCGCTTAGTTACAACAGCAATATATCGATCTTCCGAGGGGGTCGTAACCCTTGGACGACCGGCTACAGGTCTTCGGACAACTGTTTGGCTGGTTTGGAATTGTTTCCATAATCGTGAAATGACAGAAGGTTGAACGCTGAAGAAAAGAGCAACATCTGTGATAGACTGTCCTGTTTCAATGCGTCCGACAGCCTGACAGCGCTCATAATCTTCCATTCGTCTTCTGGAAGCCATAGAAACACGTCTAGCTTGAAAACAAATCATACGAATGTTCTAAACACCTTTCATCAGCACTTACATGCAACTTCTGTAACCCTTCACAATGTCGGCTTCTTATAAGACTGCCTGTTTTGCATATTTCTCGACGCGAAACCGTGATTGGCTGTTACCTAGCATATTTGCATACTTCCTTCTACCTTTACAGCAAATTTCATCTTCTTTAATTCAGATTGGCTTACGGAAACTAACATTTTCCTCTCTGCTTAACTTTTGGAAGTGAGTATATATATATATATATATATATATATATATATATATATATATATATTTATATATATATATATATATATATATATTTATGTATATCTATATATATATACATATATAAATAAATAAATATATATATATATATATATATATATATATATATATATATATATATATATATATATATATATATATATATGTATATCTATATATACATATATAAATAAATAAATAAATATATATATATATATATATATATATATATATATATATATATATATATATATATATATATATATATATATATATATGCATATATATATGCATATATACATGACTGTATACTCTTCCTTCAGGAACTTGCCTTCTTCGGCATTGCTGCCGACGTGATCGGCGACTGCTGCTACGAGGACTACCGCGACAGGAAAAGGGAGAACGCCGAACGCCTGCTGGACGACCGGCTGTCAGAAGACGAGGCCGATAACCTGCCCCGGGGCTCAACTCGGGAGCGTATGTGGCGGGCCTTCGAGAGCCCGCACACATCTACGGCCGCGCTGGTCTTCTACTACGTCACGGGTTTCTTTATTGCTGTCTCGGTGTTTGCCAACGTGTGCGAGACGCTGCCTTGCGGCGTCAACGACGCAATTGGGGACGTAATGTCCTGTGGTGAAACCTACAAAGCTGCCTTCTTCTGCCTGGACACCGCCTGCGTCATGATCTTCACAGCGGAATACCTATTGCGGCTCTACGCTGCGCCAGACCGCTGCGAGTATGTAGACATACATATATACAATTGTATATATATTTATATATGAACAAACGCACTCATGTATATATACTTAACCAGGTACGCCCGAAGTGTCATGAGCGTTATCGACGTGGTGGCCATCATGCCCTACTACATCGGCCTAGGAATGAAGGACAATGACGACGTGTCCGGCGCATTCGTCACCCTGCGCGTGTTCCGGGTCTTCCGGATCTTCAAATTCTCGCGCCACTCGCAGGGACTGCGCATCCTAGGCTACACCCTCAAGAGCTGCGCCTCCGAGCTCGGCTTTCTAGTCTTCTCGCTGGCCATGGCCATTATCATCTTCGCCACTGTCATGTTCTACGCAGAGAAGAATGTCGAGAACACCACCTTTACGTCCATCCCCTCCGCCTTTTGGTACACCATCGTCACCATGACCACCCTGGGGTAAGTACAGATCCTTGTCGAATCACTTTCTATGTAGATCACACGTGTATTCTTGTCGAATCGCGATGGATGTTTACATGCCACTTCTATCTCATATAATGACACCTGGATTACCAGAAAGATCCAAGTAGATTACTTGTGTGCTTGGCAAACCAATTCTGTCTCGTGGGACGACACCCGGATTACCAGAAAGATCAAATACACTCTCGATTGGATTATCGTCCGAATCCTTGTCGAATCGCTATGAATAATTCACTTCTGTCTCGTGGATTACCAGAAATATCCAATTCATCCCATATAGATCATTCGTATATTTGTCAAACCGCGATGGATGGTTATGAGTCGCTAACCACTGCTGTCTCGTGTGACCGACACCTGGATTACCAGAAAGATCAGATAACTTCTTGATTTGATTTCGCAAGTATCCTCGTCGAATCACGATGGATAGTTCATATCTGTCTCGTGTGAAGACACCTGGATTACCAGAAAGATCAGATACCCTCTCGTTTGGATTATCGCTCGAATCCTTGTCGAATCTCGATGGTTGGTATGTGTCACGCAAACACTGCTGTCTCGTATAACAACACATGGATTACCAGAAAGATCCAATACGTTCGGGCCACCATCCTTGTCGAATCTCCATGGATGGTTTGTGTTGCGCAAATACTGCTGTCTCGTATCGACAACTGGATTACCTGAAACATCAAATACCCCTCGCTTGGATTATCATTCGTATCTTTGTCGAATCGCGATGGATAGTACACTTCTGTCTCGATTGACGACACCTAGACTACCAGAAAGATCTGATAACCTCTCGCTTGGATTATCGCCCGAATCCTTGTCGAATCTCGATCGACAGTGTGTATTACGAACCACTTCTGTATCACATAAAGACACGTGGATTACCTGGAAGATCAAATACATCCAGGACGATATAAGACGGTCATATGGGTGTTAGATCCTTCCGTCTTGTAAGTTACAATTACAGTGGTGTTCGGTTACGCAGTACCAAGCGTTAGAAATGTGGATTAAAACGTTGTGGCACGTCCTGTTAAAAATCACTTTTGTCGCCATACAGTACGTCTTAAATACGTGGACTGTCGTGTCCACGTATATATATATATACATACATACACACACACGCACATAATAATGTCCAAAATTTAAGTCGCAAACACAAAATCTGTTATATCTGGAGAACCAATTGGTTTATAAAAACGAAATTTGGTTCAAAGGTGGCTCATACAATGAAAAAGCATATAACAACATAACAAGAGGAATAAGATTAAGTTGTTAGCAATATGAAAATTGGACCAAAAGCGGTCAAACCATGATGTGTCATAAGGTCCGTTTATTAGAGTGTATAGTCACCGTGCACAGCTATAAAATTCAAACGGTTACACCGACGTCATCCGTAGGTTATGCGGCAAGTTCAAACTGAAGACCAATCGAGCAACAGCAACCCTGCCTGTGTCCCTCGAGGCCAACATGACCCTGCGCTTCAATAATCACAAATTTTCCCCAAACGCCCTAATATATAATATTGGGTAACCACCATACCACGAAATATCGTCACTTCTCCTTTACCACTTTTTTAACAACTAGCTGAATACCCGTGCTTCGCTACGGAGTACATTCAAATTAAATACAACTATCAATGTATGCATTTGATGCCAATATATATATATAAGAGAAAGTTGAAAGTGAAAAATAGGTTTTTGACAGCATCTCTTCATCAACGGTGCCGATACTGTCTAAAAACCAATGGATTGTTTCTGATAAGTATGATCTGATATATATATATATATATATATATATATATATATATATATATATATATATATATATATATATATATATATATATATATGTCGGACGTTGGTGCTTCACGCCCAATCTATTTAACACATTATTCCAAACATCCTGAGAATCATTTCTCACTTGGCAGTCGGTGGTCCGGTGGCGAGGACGTTCATCATTAATAAATCCATCAAACAGCAAGATGTTAACACAACAGGCATAAAAACACTCCAATTGAGCATCCTAGACATCTTTATTAAAATTTCAATAATTACTCAGCTCCATCAAACTATTTTTTAATAACCCCACCCAATTTAAATATGTGCACCTATGGCACACGTCCTTTCCATTCCCTAGTTATGCATGGCTCTGAAGATTTTCTTTGTTTCAACCTTAAACCAACGCTTAGTGACGCTCATTGCTTATGCGTGATGTCATGTCGGATGATCTTTTTGCTAAATTAAGCATTTTCTTATCGCCAACTATTCAAGGCTAATTCGTCTACTTAAAATTCTCCCATGTGGTTCTGCGGAATTGAATCAAGTCGAACCCATTAATCCTATTTTCACTGCAATGCCTTATGCCGCTTATTTGAACTCCCAGACTTTTAAATTGTTAATCCTATATTTTAATAGCTAAAATCCCGTTTTAAGGTCGCGTGATCACCCCCCATATTTTATATTCTGACATATATATATATATATAGATATATATTAATAGATAAAGTCGTAACGGATATTTTTATAGACAAAATAATGCAGAAGAAAATATTCAAGTTAAATCTAATAGAGCATACTAAAGAATATAGCACAGTTAATATAGTACAGTTTGAGGAACATTTTTTTACTGCATTTTAATATTTTTTTGGATAATGTCCAGTCGTCTGCCGCATTAGCAAGAAAATTTTTTTTGTCTATTTCGTTGTTATGCACGTGACGCACAATTAATTTAAATTATCACAAAAGAAAAGAAACTACGTGATCAGCATTTAATAAATTAAATACTAAAATTTAATCTATATATATAAAACGCGTAGATATGCGGCACAAAAATCGGCGATATTTCTACACTCCGAATGGCAACGGCTGCAACTGCCAGATGTAAACATTAGCGGCCGACCGCGTGTGTTGACGATAGCACGTAATTTGGTACAGTTTAATTGCTGTATTTTACACGTGAATAATTTTAATTTATTCACGAGATAATTTATTCGTTTGTTCCATCGGTTTTTCTAAATGTATGTAAGAGGACAAACTTTTGACAAAATATGTTTAGACCTATCAAATCCAGTGTTTAGTCATGGACAGTTGTATGTAGATATATCTAGAGTCCGTTCTTTTGATTCTGTCACTGTAGTATCTCCTATTTCTGAAATACTCAACTGTGTATATCAAGAAGTTTGAGGAATACCATAGTAAAATATTAATAATTGCATTATAATATCTTAATAGTAAGTAAGAGTTAATTGTCTACCCTATTTTTAGTAGCACTTGCTGAATTTTTACTCCATTTTATAAGTGAAGAAATTTTCTCAACAATTTTTTATTTGGTATGATTAAGTGTAGCTATCTTAATTTTGAAAAATATTACAGAGAGGAATGTACTTTTTAAAATCATTGGTGTTGTGTTTCTCAGTCTTATCTTTAACTCTGTTCTGAAGTAATGGAAATTCATATTTTTTTAATCACGATGTTTTAGAATCATTCTTATAGAGAATTTTGTAATGATTATAAATTTTTTGGCTGAGATCGCACTACCGCTTAACAACGTATATTTATGATGACAGGTAATAGTAATATTCCTTACATACGTTTCTTTCAGTTGAGTTGTTTTGCAAAAGAAAATATAAAACTAAAAGCGATCATGCTGATCGCGCAGCGGCTAGTCTTTAAAATTTCACCGAAAATCAAAGAGAACAACAAATGCAATATAATTTATTCAGGTATTTCAAACATAAACATGATTCTAATATAGTAAGCATAATAAATAACAGTATTCAAACACAATAATTAACGCTAGTAACATAACACTAATAAACATTATTAAACGTTGATATATATTATACTATGTGCAATTAACTAGTTAGCCACCCAACTGTGGTCTACATATAATGCATTATTTACACATTCGCGATCGCGCCACCTGCAAGACATTCGCGAGACATTAGTCACGTTCCTGCATCGACGCAAACGACCGCTCTCACATTCGTGCCTCTTGGTGTCATTTGTGCTCGCGTCAGCTAGTCGTCTGAATCTGGCGCCATTCGCCCCTTTGACTCGCGCCAGAAAACTGCTCCCGAAGCGAGCGCCACGATTGGCGAGGAGAAACGGCGAGAACACCATTTACACATTCGCCTCCCGCGATTCGACTCGCCGCTATCGCGACTGTGCAAATGCGGTGTAAGGCCTTGTACACACGATACGGTTTCGGTTTTATAATCGTTTCGGTGTCAACCGAAAGCTGTGTTCACACGATTCGGTTTTTCTTTCACCGCATACGGTTTTCCCGTCCGCACAGAACACCTTTGCAATCATTGCAGTGTAGTTCACTTTGCAGGATGGACGTAAATACCTTTCTTGTAATGTACTGGTATCGTCATCGTCGAAGCAACATTAAAAAAAATTATAGAACGTATTGGGTGCATCCTATTTTGAGGGACAGATATTGTCTGGGATGTTTTCAAACGCTTATGACTGAATTAAGAAGAGATTAATGGAAAATTTTCAACTTCTTCCGATACATACATTTATCTTCTGACGATACATACATTTATTGAGCTAAAACTTTGATTTTTTTGTAATGGTTAACCATATAATGTGCAAACAAAATCACATTATAAAACTTCTCATAAAGTTTTTAAAGAAATTTAAATTTAAAATTAAAAAAAGTGGGGCAATTTAAAATCGTTATGACTCGAAATATTATCTGTCGAATTTCAAATTTTTTTCATTTAATTAAACAGAAATATATGTTTTAATTTCGATTCATCGTTTTTTAAAATATTAATTTTAAAAAAAATTAAAAATATTTAGAGAATAAAAAAAATAATGTAACTTATTTTTAAAAAATCATATTTTCAAAAGTAAATATATTTTTCAAATTTGTTGAATCAAAATTAAAGTAAAATAAAAGACGTGTGTCAAGTTTGAACCATTTATCTTTAACGGTTTTCACTTATAACAATTTAAAGATGAGAAATGGTGAAAAAACCCATCATGCAGAAAACGTAGTTACAGGTTTAAACAAAGATTGGCTGCTATTAGAATGGTGTAAAAAAAAAATAATAATCTATATATATAAAACGCGTAGGTATGCGGCACAAAAATCGGCAATGTTTCTACACTCGGCAATGACTGCAACTACCAGATGTAAACATTAGCGGCCAACCGCGTGTGTGTAGTGGCTCGACGATAGCACGTAATTTGGTACAATTTAATTGCTGTATTTTACACGGGAATAATTTTAGTTTGTTCACGAGATTATTTATTATTTTGTTCCATCGGTTTTTCTAAATGTATGTAAGAGGACAAAATTTTGACAAAATATGTTTAGACCTATCAAATCCAGTGTTTAGTCATGGACAGTTAGTTGTATGTAGGTTTATCTAGAATCCGTTCTTTTGATTCTGTCACTGTAGTATCTCCTATCTCTGAAGTACTCAAATGTGTATATCAAGAAGTTTGAGTAGTATCATAGTAAAATATTAATAATTGCATTATAATATCTTAATAGTAAGTAAGAGTTAATTATCTACACTTTTTTTTAGTAGTACTTGTTGAATTTTTACTCCATTTTATAAGTGAAGAAATTTTCCCAACAATTTTTTACTTGGCATGATGAAGTGTAGATATCTGAATTGTGAACAATAGTACATATAGAGAGTGATGTAATCCACACTATATTTTAGTACTTGCTGAATTTTTACTCCTTTTTTAATGAAAAAAATTTGTCTCTAACAATTTCTTATTTGATGTAATGATAAAGTGTAGATATCTTAATTTTGAAAAATATTACATACAGAGAGGAAAGTAATTTTTAAAATCTTTGTTGTTGGGTTTCTCAGTTTTATCTTTAACTCTGTTCTGAAGTAATGGAAATTCATATTTTTTTAATCACGATGTTTTAGAATCAGCCTTATAGAGAATTTTGCAATGATTATAAATTTTTTGGCTGAGATCGCACTACCTCTTAACAATGTATATTTATGATGACAGGTAATAGTAAGATTCCTTACATATGTCTCTTTCAGTTGAGTTGTTTAACAAAAGAAAATATAAAACTAAAAGCGACCATGCTGGTCGCGCAGAGGCTAGTAATAATAATATATCCTATTCTAGTTAAGATATAACCATGATTTAAACGTCGTTTAAAGCGTCATTTAAAGAAAAACTTTCTTATGTTTTGTCCCAAATGGTCGGTCTTTCTTCAACCAAAGAAATTAAAATTTCTGTGTCGATTTTCTCCATTGTGTAAAAAATAAAAATAAAAATAAAGATAAAAAAAAAAACTAAAAAAATAATAATAAAAAAATCACTTCAAAGAATCACTTCAGTATCTAGATCGGCACTGGTGTACGTTTCCTTTAAAATAACCGAATCATGTATACACCCTCTAAAGCGAAAGTTGTCTTATCGGTTAACGCTACAGCCGAACGTGCAGGAGAAATCCCCCGGACGCTAGATCAAAAGCGACGCGCTAGTAGCGGTCAATCGAAGAAGCTAGCTAATGCCGGGCGGGTTATAGCACGGACTTCCATAATCTGTTCTTCCGATAAGTTTATTGACCGCTGCTTTGTAACGGGAGCAGTTCGGGTCTGTGGGAAGATGATTAATATCTCCCTTTGGGTTTAATCGTTCGAAGTAACTTTCGAAATTTGTATATCTAATAGATGTCTCAGACTTTCCTTCATGTTCCACACGCGCACATTTCTTACAAAATTTATCCATTTCGCAGTGCTATGCTGTGTGTCCAAAGCACCAACACCGATAGTAAGTAATCGGTTTTACATAATCCTTAAAGTTGAACCGTTCCCAATCCAATTTCAGTTTTTTTCAATTTTTCTAAATACCTCTCCTTCTATGCTGATTATCGAATTGTATCCATTTTTTGCTTTATAATTCGTAATCACTTTGATTTACCAATTCATCATTTTGTGCTACTAGTTTTTTCTTGAATTCTTTCTCATATGGTTTGTTGATTCCAAATAGTACGATTCGTTTCTTTGGTTTTTCGATCTTATAATTTTCTCTTAATTTATCTCAGCAATAAGTTTGTCAATTTCATCATCCATACTGGTTCCCACAAGTATTCCAACATTCAATATTTTCCTACATGTTGTGATTCCGATCTTCATTTTTTTCCGGTTATATCGTCTCCTGAATTTTCCTTTTAGTCTCATCCGACGTTTGTATCTTACTTTTTTACTTTTTTCGGTATTATCGTTGCTACATATACACTCTCTCCTTTGATTTTTGTTCTCGTTACCCTTTTTTACCCTCTTTTTCGCTAGTCAGTGTAGCTCTCCTTACTTTGAGTCTTATATAATATATTAATCAGTTCTAGCAGGTACAATATCATTTTTTGTTGTTCTTGTGTCACTTTGATAATTTCTTGTACACTATTTGGCCAAAAGTATCCGGACGCCCAGTGGTACGGACTCGGAGAATCCTGAGGCATATATAAATATGATGTTGGTCCTCCTTTTACATCGATGACAGTCTGTACTCGTCTGGGGAGACTTTCCACCATTTTTTGA
The DNA here is from genome assembly GCA_907164885.2 of Dolomedes plantarius. Classification (NCBI taxonomy): domain Eukaryota; kingdom Metazoa; phylum Arthropoda; class Arachnida; order Araneae; family Dolomedidae; genus Dolomedes; species Dolomedes plantarius. The sequence continues at coordinate 174,252,986 of OU015498.1, read as the reverse complement.
TAGGTGTCCATAGGAATTGACTTCCAGGGGTCCATCACAGCTGAAGTGAGTGCTGGCAGTGAGGATGGTCGATTTCGCTGGCTACGTAATCTGCGTTCTAATTCGTCCCAAAGGTGTTCTACGGGATTTAGATCGGTGCTCTGAAGGCCAGTCCAGTTTTTGAACTCCCATTTTGTCAAACCATGCCTGTGCAAGTCTCGATGTGTGAATGGAGCAGTTATCATGCTGAAAGAGAAATGGGCCTTCCTCGAAATATTGCCATAGAGTTGGGAGAGCAGCATTGTCCAGAATGTCCACATACGTTTCAGAGTTCAAGTTTCCAACTACAGGAACTAAGGAACCCAGGCCAAACCATGAAAAATACCCCCACACAATGATGCTGCCAAACTTAATAGTCGGCATAATGCAGTCACATAAGAAGCACTCGCCGGGCATCCGCCAAACCCAGACGTGTCCATCGGACTGTCAGATTGTAAAACAAGATTCATCACTTCAAAGAACAATTTTTCATATGTCCACAGTCCCATGACGGTGAGCTTTGCACCATTGCAATCGACGCTTCACATTCTGGGGAGTGATGTTCGGCTTGTAAGCAGCTGAACGACTATGGAATCCCAGGTTTTTTAACTCTCGACGAACATTCCTGCTGCTAGCACTAACGCCTGATGAACTTTGGAACTCCTGAGTGATTTCAATCAACGAAGATTTGCGATTTTTTTCACTACCCTTTTCAGAGTTCTACGGCTGCGTTCACTAATTGTTTTCGGCCTGCCACTTCGTTTTTCTGCAGTTTCACTGCCTCGACGTTTCCACTTCACAATTGCATCACTCATAGTGGATTTTGGCTTCTGTAGAATGTCCGAAGTTTCACGAACTGATTTCCCACAAAGGTGGCATCCCATTATAATGCCACGATCAAAGTCACTAAGCTCCTTTAACTTACTCATTGTATCACAAACGCATAAATATGACCTGACAAACCACTACTAACACATTTATAGCTTTCGGTTACGCATCAAATTACGTCACCTGCCAGATCCACTTCTTTAGGGGGATGTTGGGATACTTTTGGTCAGATAGTGTATATCCTCATTCAGATTTCTCTTCGTGTCAGACACGCTGTTGGCATTGTTCAATTTAATGTACCTTTCATTAACGATATTCTCAAGTCTCACGCGCTCCTCCTCAATATTTTCCTTTTTCTCTTGCCTACCTTAACGTAGACAGGCACTCAGGACCCACGACATGAAGGTGCCGGTAGGAAAATTTGGAATTGAAATTAGCATTATATATATATATATATATATATATATATATATATATATATATATATATATATATATATATATATATAGGGTGGTCATAAAAAAAGCGTCCCGATATATGGACCTCTAGCGGCCGTTCCGTTAAACCGATTGAGATAAGATTTCAGATAGTTATTCAGAGGTATGAGCTCGGGGTTCTGTGAACGGCAACAAAGTGGCGGTCACGGTTAAGGTTATAGGTAGGAGTACGTAAATTTCTCATAAAAAATATCGAAATTTCGCAAAAAAAAATTACAATATTTAAAATTTCGCATTTATTCGCCAAAAAATAAAAAAAACTTAAAATTTTCGAATTTATCAAAGAAAATCACAATTTTACTTACTTGATTAGGCAAGTATCAAAATTTTTAGTTAAAAGGTAACACTGTAGTAGTCTCTACATTCTCTTCCTTAAGTCTTTAGCAATAAGCAAATTTCGAGATCTCATTTAAAGACCGTGGATAGTCTTAGTTAAGCAATTACGTTAGTGAATTATTATTATTATTACCTAATTTCGCTTAAAAAGCCGTTTAACATAGAGTTTTCGCCAAAAAGTATTAAAAAATAATTTTCGCATTTATTCGCATCTATTTCGGAAATACGAAAATTACGTATCTCTAGTTATACGTACAGAAACTCGAAATTTTCGAATGGCAATGCCCACTTTTTTCCGTCGCGAATTGCTCAGCGCATGCGAAAGCAATATATTGGAACGGCACGTGTATTGCAAAAAACGGACGCGTTATGCACCCACAAAAAACAGCTCTGCGAACGGCCTACAAAAACACGATCGGGGCACACAGAGGAAATTTGCATATGGCAGAGACAAGACCTCAAACACTGATGGCAACAGAGATCGGGCAAAAGAAAACTTTTATTTGGATTACAAATTTTCCACATGAGTGCTATCACAGGCCGTTCGCAGAGGTGTTTTTGTGTGTGCATAACGCGTCCGTTTTTTGTGATACACATTGTGATTGTTTTCCAACGCTCTTTAGGGTTTTCGCATGCGCTGAACGCATACGGGAAAACATGGGCGTTGCCATTCCAAAATTTCGAGTTTCTATGCCTATAACCGTAACCGCGAGCTCCACTTTATTGCCGTTCACAGAATGCCGAGCTGATACCTCTGAATAACTATACATAAAATCTCATCTCGATCGGTTGAACGGAAGGGCCGCTAGAGGTCCATATATCGGCAAAGTTTTTTTTATGACCACCCTGTATATATATATATATATATATATATATATATATATATATATATATATATATATATATATATATATGTGATGAGCTCGGCATACGCGCACGATAAACTTAACTTTACACTATGTAGCGGAGATGAAACACAACATGTTGTAGACGTAGCCGGAGCCATTTCACAAGGGCTGTTGACACATCGGGGAAGACACCCACATAGAGATGCAAGGCATTGAAGGGACACACAGAACAGAGATGCGACGCATATTAATTTATTCCGGATTCTAATGTAGACAAACATTATTCAGCAGAACACAGGTATCTTGACAATTGGACACACACAATAGCAACGCCACTGGTCCCTGCCGGGACGCATTCAGAACGCAGATTTTACATCATATCGGACAGCAGGTCCGACAGCAACGAGAGTTAGACACGAAGAGTCAGAAATCTCCTGTTCATGCAATATTAAATGGGTATTTGGCGATATTGACGCCAGAGTGCCTAAATTACTTAATATTTTAATTGGGCGTCTTTAGATTCGTGGAGTTCACGTGTCCACTTAAGTTTTTCCCGGGGACTTTACTGCTAGATCCCGCTCTTGTTAGAACCGCGAACTATTGACCTGGGTGCAGGATAAGTGGCCATAAAGTTCTTGTAAAGTGTGGTTTTGACGCTACAGAACCCATAAATCCAGAGTGGTTCGAGGGCTCTTCAAGAATTTTGACATTACACTGACATTCGGAATCTCATAAACTTCCTACACTCATATCTGGGGATGTTATTCAGTTCAGCTACTCCACATGCCTGTATAATGATCTGCAGGGCTAATATAAATTATCTTATTTTACTTTTAGGTTGCAATTTTAGAAAAGGGGTCGTGCTTTATTAACAGGATAATTTTAAATACGCTTTAGATATATAATGGTGGGCCGTTATTATCACACACACACACACACACACACACACACACACACACACACACACACACACACACACACACACACACACACATATATATATATATATATGGAGGAATACGAGAAGAATATCATACTTTTGTCTTTTATAAATGAGAGGAAATTTGTTATGTAAATACTTCTCAGGAGTAGAAGTTTTTAATAATTGTTACTGTTTCGAACAATGGAAGTTCCTCTGAATATACCCTTTCGATCTGTCCATGTTTCCTTTTTAAGTTATATCCCTTCTGCGAGTGGTTTAATGTTTGATCAGCGTTTCGTATTCCATGTACCACGAGGGAATGTTGTCAAATCGAGGCCCCGTGACGTGGCGATACGTCATCGTCTCCTGGCAACGAAAAAGATTTCATGTTCCAGATATGGAAAGAGGTTTGACGGTTCTACGTCGGCGAACTGAGTTCCTGCGGTTTGCACTTGATGAGCATGCGAACTGGATATATATATATATATAACCTAGTGGCAAATTGTGGCAACCTTTTGGAAGATGAGTGTTTTTGAAGTTTAACAGCTTATAGCACTAATATATTATAGTGTTATACCAGTAAACCCACATCATTACATTGGAAATTTAATTTAGAATATAGCACTATAACACAATGCATTTAAGAAAATATTTTGCATTTTAAAAAGAGTTGTGCATATTGAACCACCAGAAAGCAAATTTCTTAGTTTTTCACAATTTAGTACTTCGCTGCAACGACGTCCCATGGAGTGAACCAATGATTTTAGTTCATCAGGCGTTATATTATGACTAGCTGAGTGGCAACCCGATGTGTTGCTTTTTCGATTTAAAATGAAATGGTTTTATTTCTTAAAGATTAAAAACTGTTTAATGACTTTTAAAAACATATTAGCATTTTTAAAAAACGAAATCATTATTTAAAATTATCTTTTTCAAATTTTGGTTTTTGGCTTTTGAAATCATTCTTTCAAATTTCCGTTCTTAAATTTTGCTTTTTAAACAAAAAAGAAATTCATTGAATTAGAATAAATTCTAAATATTTTAACTTCTCATTTCCTAAAACAAAAATTATTTCTGGTACTTTGAATTATTTCTGGATTTCAATTATTAAATAAATGACTCGTTCTCAACTAATTATTTTCCTTTTGGCAACATGGCCGAATGTAAATATTACATCTCATGGGAGAAAAAGTCCTTAAAAAAATAGAAAGACAGTTCTGATGAATTCAAAATTGGTGGCGGAAGAATCCTCATCACTTCCTCCTTAATTAAAAACAAATTTCCCGAATTTTCTGGAATTATTAGTGAGTAAAATAATAAGTCGAAAAATTACGAACTCGGCATTCAAGTTACATTAAGATACTATGGCGATCAACGCGGGAGATTTCAAAAGGGAGTTTTGTAAGTACGCTTTTTTAGAATGATAACACTTTTTATATTTAATGTATTTGGTATATTTTGGAAGCTAAACATCTAGAAAATACCGATAAATCGTAAAATTGACATTAATAGGTGCAGAAAACCGAAATATTTGTCCATCAAATTTGTCGATTTCGTGAAATTCGGAAAACTGCTTTGGGGAAAAAGCTTCGTTTGCAGTGAAAAACATTTTTAACTTTTTGAAAATATGCATATCCTTAAAGATGAAGAGTTGTAGAACACATGGAAATAAAAAATTTGTCGATTGGTGGGCAGAAAAGTTTAATTTTGCATGCATGAAAATAGTGGAAATTTGCGAAACGGAAAGGAGCTGGCCCACCCGGAATGACAGCTGTTTCTATTTCCCGCTTCTTTTGAGTTCGGCGGTTTTAATTTAATAATTTAAAAAGTTTAAAGTTTTGAAAGTTGTGGATGGTATCAGTGCGCGCGTCCCGTCCGTCTGCGTCCATCAGTACCAGTCGCGATATCCTGCTATGCTCGGTTAGCGAGATTAGCCCGTCCCCGTGTCTGATGACTGACAAACTAACATTTGTTTACCTTCAGCTGTTAATAGTAAGATACCATGATTGTATAATTGCTTCTGTTAGTTGTACTTCATTGTGTGATTTCTTCTTACTTCTTCAATCGGTACCAAAAGTTTCCGATGGGATTAAGGCCAGGGCTATTGCCTGGCCATTCTAGCAATGGATTATGATTTTTCCTGGAATCACTTTTTACACTGAATAGAAACAAGGGAATGCGCAGAGTCCTGGCGAAAAAAGAGAGTCTCACTCTCATAGAAGAGTCACGTTGTGTTGTGACGGTATTAATTTTTATTCTAATACGTGACGGATGTATTTTATGCTTACATACCTTTTCTGTCTTACATCCACACAGCAAAACACGAATACGGTGCTTCGCAAGTAGGTGTGTGTGTAGGTGTATAAAATCTTCTCCAATTCTTTCTCTAACATATTTTATTCCATTATTACCAAATATGGAGATTCTGTTATTGTTCCTCCAGATGACCCGGTTACACTGCTCTTCTGTCCAATTAATGTCCACTTTAGATACTTCTAATCTGTTCTGTATTTGTTTGAGAGATAAAAGTGGCTTTTCCTCAGAGTTCTGGACTAAATTTAAGGTCTGCTTCGATCAGTTCTGGCACTTATGTTTACAGTAATTCACGAAAATCAATTTAAATTGTCTTGGGGGGATTTCCTTCTGTTCCCCACACACAGTTTTATCATTCTGCTATCACCACATGGTAGTAAGGAACGTTTCCTACCTCTATGAATTTGGCTTTGAATCGACTGAGTCAGTTAATACTTATTGTACAGATTATAAATTCTTATTTGGTTATGTTTCCAGCTACTTTTCTTATAATTTCGCACTAGGTGTTAACTCCGTCACAGAAAAGTAATTATATTTTCACTTATTTATAGGTTCCCAGTTAACTCTCGTATGGTTCCAGTAACACAGTGTTTTCTTTTTTTCTTTTTTTTTTGGGGGGGAGAGGCAACTTTTAACCCCCTTAGATTTTTAAAACAAAATTTCGTAGTGAGCATCTAGAGCTTCAAAGGCATCACTATTCATATATATATATATATATATATATATATATATATATGTATGTATGTATGTATGTATGTATATATATATATATATATATATATATATATATATATATATATATATATATATATATATATATATATATATATATATATATATATATATATATATATATATATACATAAATGCCCTTTTTCAAGAGATTTTACACCCATCCTACATTACGATCGATCCTAAGATGAACTTTTGCCTGTAGCTCTTCATTCATCGTGAGATTCCATTGGTTCTGGTAGCACTTTCAAACCGATGCAATTTTGAATGGTATTTTCCGATATTGCATCGGGAAGGTCAGAACATCCACTTTTGTCAGTGCAGAAATCATTCTTCTGCATAGCAAACCCCGTCACTGCGTTGGACACTTATGATGATCGAAAGACGTTTGGTGGCACTTTAATTCTTTTGTTAAAAACTTTTCATTTGGTGTTGTGTTACGACAGCCATCTGAGCCTCATGCAAAGATGCGAGAATTATTGATTTCGACTCATGTATTGTCCATTCTCCTCCTATCAAAGTGAAGGTCATTCTATTTACCCGCATTTTCGCAAAATGTGTTGCTCATCCCCGGGAGAAAAACATTTTCTCTTTGAACCCTTTAAGTTGCTTGCGATCGGTTCTTGGAAAAAATAATCATGAATGGAGGCATCGGGATTAAATGGTATAATATTGCATGAAAAAGTAACATATCTGTCATTTTGGACGTTTTGCACAGAAAGGTAGCCATAATTGTTAGCCGTATATATATATATATATATATATATATATATGTATGTATATGCATATACAATATATATATATATATATATATATATATATATATATATATATATATATATATATATATATATATATATAATATGTATATATATGTATGAAAGAAATTTAATTCCTAATGTACTGAAGGATTTAAATCCATGCAAGTTATCCAAGAAAGTGAAAGCATTCTGGGAAGAACTGAAAGCTCTTATAACCCTGGCGCATTGGCGGAATAAACGAAGATAATGAAATGCTTGGCTCGTTGCCATTCCACTTAACTTAAATAATGCGACAGCTGGAATCGCTCTTTACGTGTAATGGCTTAGTAATGGATAAGAAATCGCGCGCGCACAAACATACACACACATTTATATATATGCATTCTAACACGGTTTTTTATCTTCGGGGCCCCTTAAATCTATTTCGAGGGGTCTGACAACTTGGTGGAGATGTATGTATATATAGCTAAGTCGGATGGCTGAAAAGGCTCCCCGTAGTGATCACGAAAAGGCGCTGAGAAAAGCATCGAAGGGATCACAAGGAAACAAACACACACACACACACACACACACACACATATATATATATATATATATATATATATATATATATATATATATATATATATATATATATATATATATATATATATATATATATATATATATATATATAAACAATTTTTACTTGAAAATTGCATCACTATATTCGACTGAACTGATGTATGTATATACGAGTAAATATGTGTATATATATATATATATTTGTTGTTGTTGTTTGTTGTTGTTTTTAATGCTCCCTGGTTGGAAGTTCTAGACCAGGTCCATACAGGCTTCGTGCTGAAGTGTGCGGCTACGGTTTAATTAGCACCGCAAGAGTCGGAATCCGCCTTAGCTAGTTGCCACCTCAATTTTGACCGAGCATTCCCAGGGGCGACATCTGTAGGGAATTATACCCTCTCCCACCCTAACTGACCTTCATAGAGGGACTTTCCTGTCTACGGATTTAACGTGCCCGGCCTAGACATGGAGATATTTAACGGGGTGTTCCGTCATTCGATTCGGACACCTTCAGCACCGAAATCCAGCACGTTACCGCAAGGCCACCTCGAGCCATATATTCATATGTATGTACAGATGGGGGACAAAATAATACAAACACCTATGAAATAGGAGAATACCCAACGAAATAAGAGAATATAGTGTGGGCAAAAGTATAGGCATTATTCCCCGGAATGCTGAGACAGTGAGTGGCTTTGATCTTATAATATTAATAACAAGTGGTCCAAGATCGCGCCAAGATAGCGAACTCCATACCATAAGATAGCCACCTCCATGCTTCAAAATCAGACTGGCAGTCAGGAGAAAAAGCTTCTTTGGGCCTTCTCCACACGTAAACGTGCTCGGGGGTCTGAAATAGGGTGAATACTGATTCATCAGACCCGATTACTTGTTGCCAATGTTGTGGAGCCCAGATTCTGTGAGTTCTATATCATTGGCGTCTTGGAAAGTATGAGGTGACGTCACGAACGGTCTACAAAATGCCACTCTGCCATGAATGTTCACAGCATGGAGTTCCCTTTGACAGTTTTGGCTGAAACGGGAACCTGCAGATGATTGTTCATGTCGGATGTTCTCTCGGATAATGATTTCTTCTGCTTTCGGGCCACAATGCGCTTCAAGACCCTTCTAATCTTCTCAGAAAACTTTCTCTTTCGTCCACAGTTGTGCTTTTCAGACGCCATCTTACCGTGTACGCTGTCATAACGGCTGATACCGTGCTCCTTCTCCACCCCAATATGTTTACTGTTTGCGTCACCGAGGCTTCAGCTAAACGCGCCCAAACAATTATGCGCCTCTAAAACTCAGTGAAGTCTATTATTACGATGTCTGTAAAATAGTACGATGTATGCAACACCTATGACTGCTGTTGAGCAAAACATACCTCACACTTCACAGACACAGTGGCAGAATTTTGTGGCAGTTTTGTGTGTTCGTATTATTTTCTCCCCCCAACAGTATATATATATATATATATATATATATATATATATATATATATAGAGAGAGAGAGAGAGAGAGAGAGACTGGAGGAGATGATACACCCACGATTCGCGGGCGCGATTCAACACTTTTGTAGTCGAGGCAAAGGGGCGAGAAGAGACATGAGGAACACTAAGTCAGGCATATTGTAATCCGCACATAGGGGAGCAAAAACCCACAGAGGAGAGGCATTGAAGAGACGTACAGAACAGAGATGCGGCGCATATTATTTTATTGCAGATTATTCTGCAGACAAATACAATTCAGCAAAGCAAAGGTATCTTGACAACTGGACACACACAATAGCAACGCCACCGGTCCCTGCCGGGGTGCATTCAGAAGGCAAATTTTACATCGTTATATCGAACAGTAGCGGAGCCGCGCGAAAACAGAACAAGGTTAATAAGAGAGGCGAGGAAGCAGAGCTAGGACAACACCAGGACAGGACATCGACAGACAGTAAAGTGTACGCCGAAATCTTTTGCAGAAGGTTATAAAGTGTAGGGACGATGAACGCGGGGAAATCTTTTTATTGGCTAGAATTGGGCATATGACTTGATTACATAAGGGTCGCATGATGTTTCGAAAAGCGCACCGTGGCGAAAACAACAAGTGGTGCTGATTCATGTTTACAAATATCTTTAACGCGCGTGCACTAAGGGGTAATTTGGATGGTTAGTTCGTTAATTCCTAGGTCGCAACTAGAAGAAAGGGACTGTACTTTATTGAGAGGAAACAAGGATAATTTTAAATACGCATTAGGTATATAATGGTGAACTGTTATTATCACACACACACACATATATATTATTATTTTTTTTGTAGATAGATACATATACATATGAATGTGTTTGTTTTATTTTAGGAGGTTGTCTCTTTTATCAGATTTTTAAAGATATTTTATTGAACACTACGGCCAAAGGCTAACACATTACGAAATTTTAACTTCCTAGAAATACAATAGTCTGTCTGCCATCATTTTATTTTGGTGGATTAAATCTATTTTAACCATTTACAGATTGAGTTTCGTAAAATGAATTTTAATCAATGCTATGGCCTCAGACCAACACTCTACAAAATTTACACTTCCCCGAAATACAGTTATTTGTTAGTCAGCATTTTATTTTGGTCGATTAAGTCTCTTTTAACACCTTAAAGATTCAGTTAAAAAATTTTTTTATTGTACACTACGACCTAAAACTAGCACCCTAGAAGAAAATTTAAACTACATAGAATTACAGTTATGTGTGAGTCAGTGGTCAGTTTTAGGGTATTAAGTCTCTTTTAAATCCTTAAAGATTGCATTTTAAAAATATTTCTCACTGAACAATACGGCATACGACCAGCAAACTATAAAATTTTAACTTCCTAGAAATCCAGTTATCTGACAGTCAGCATTTTATAATGGTGATTAAGGTCTCTTTGAACCCCTTTAATGATTAAGTTTTTGACAAGATTGTTTATTTAATATTACACCCTGAGACCAACACCCTACACAATTTTAAATTCCTAGAAATGTAGTTATTTCTCAGTCAGCATTTAATTTAGATGGACTAAGTCTGTTTTTACCAATTACAATTTGAGTTTTTAAAAATATTTCTTATTGAACACTACAACGGCCTAAGTCCTAAAAACTACAAAAATTTTAACTTCCTAGAAATACAGTGACTTGTTAGTCGGAATATTATTTTACTGGATTAAGTTTAACCCTTTAAACATTGAGTTTTTAAAAAAGATTTTATATTGAACAGTACGCTCTAAGACCAACATCCTACAAAATTATAACTTCTTGAAATAAAGGGATTTTTCAGTCAGTGATTTATTTTGGGGGATTAAGTCTTACCCCTTGAAGATTGAGATTTTTAAAAAAGAGTTTTTATTGTACACTACGAACTAAGACAAACATCGCAATAAATTTTAACTTCCTATAAATACAATGATTTGTCAGTCAGCATTTTAATTTGACGGATTAATTCTGTTTCAACCATTTAAAGGTTGAATTTTGGAAAAAGATGCTTTATCGCACAATACGGACGAGGAAAACATCGAAATAAATTATAACTTCCAAGAAATTCATTAATTTGGCAATAAGCATTTAACACCCTAAAAAATTTTAACATTCTACAGTTATCTGTCAGGCAGCATTTTTTCTTTGGTGGATTTAAAGTCAATCCCTTAAAGATTGAGCTTTTAAAAAGTTTTTTTATTGAATCCTACAGCCTGAAACCAACACCCTACAAATTTTAAATTCATATTACTTGAGTTTTTTCTCAGTGAGGATTTTATTGTTAGGGATTAAGTCTGTTTTAAACCGTTAAAGATTAAATGTTTAAAAAGATTTCTTTTGAATACTACGGCCTAAAACCAACAAAATACAAAATTTCAATTTTCTAGAAAAAAACTGCTTTGTCATTCAGAATATTATTTTCGTGGATTAAATCTAACTCCTTAAAGATGGAGTTATTTAAAAGGTATTTTATTGAACATAACAAGAACATAACAAGAAAGGTTTTTTTTATTGAACATAACCCTTACACCAACACCCTACAAAATTTTCACTTTCTTGAAATACAGTTATTTGTCAGTCAGCATTTTATTTTGATAGATTAATTGAATCGGTCATTTTGAAAAGTAGTCATCTCCATTTTTTAAAATTTTTCCTGAGAAGCAAAAAACTGTAACTCGCCCTCATGCGTTATTAGTTAAACTAAATTTTGTATTTATTATGTTTATAAGGCGTGAATCCTGATACAAAAATATAATTTATTAATAATTTTTTGAAACTTGGAGGGGACCCAGAAAAGTTGGAGAAAAGTGGAGATGACTCGTATTCAAAATGACCGATTCAATTATGTTTCAACCATTTAAATATTGAGTTTTAGAAAAACATTTTTGTTACGAATACAACCTAATACCAATAATCTACAAACTTTTAACTTAGAAACAAGGTGATTTCTCTGTCAGTGGCTCATTTGGGAAGATTTAGTCACTTTTTACTCCTTAAATATTGAGTTTTAAAAAAGATTTTTTATTGAACACTACTGCCTCAGACAAACACCCTACAAAATTTAAATTTTTCTAGAAGTACAGTTATTTTTCATTAAGCATTTTATTTTGATAGATTAATTCTGCTTTAACCACGTAAAGATTGAGTTTTGAATTTTTTTTTACCACTGAACCCTTACTCTAACAACTTACAAAATTCTAACTTCTTAGAAACAAGGTGATTTTTCAGTCACTGATTCATTTTGGAAGATTAATTCACTTTTTACCCCTTAAACGCTGAATTTTTAAAAAGGTTTTTTATTGAACATTACACCCTTAAACCAACACCGTAAAAAACTTTACTTCCTTGAAATTAAGTTATTTACCAGTGAGCAATTTTTTTGATTGATTGCACGTCTTTTAACCCCTTTAAGAGAGAATTTCTTTAAAAAAAATTTATTGCACAATATGGCCTAAGACAAATATCGTAAAAATTTAAAATTCCGAGAAATTTCTCAGTTCTCATTTCTTTTGGCGGATTAAGAGCGTTTTAACAAGTTAAAAATTAAGTTTTTGAAAAATATTTGTATCTACCATTACGCCCTAATACCAAAAACCTACAAAATTATAACTTCTTAGAGACAAAGCGATTTCTCAGTCAGGGAATCATTTTGAAAGATAAAGTCCGTTCTACCCCTTAAAGATTGAGTTTTTTTAAAAATTTTATTAAACTCTACTGCCTGAGACCAACACCCTATAAAATTTTAACTTTCTGAGAATACAGTTATTTGTCAGTCTCATTTTATTTTGATAGATTAATTCTGATTCAACAACTTAAAAATTGAGTTTATGAAAAATATTTTTTTTATAACTACACCTTAATAATAACAATCTACAAAATTATAACTTCTTAGAAACAAAGAGATTTCTCAGTCAGCAATTCGTTTTGGAAGATTAAGTCACTTTTTACAACTTAAAGATTGATTTTTTAAAAATATTTTTTTATTGAATTGTACTGAATGAGACAAAAACCCTACAAAATTTTAACTTTCTAGAAATGCAGTTATTTGTCAGGCAGCATTTTATTTTCGTAGATTAATTGTGTTTGAACCACTTAAAGTTTGTGGTTTTAAAAAATATTTTTTTTCCGCCACTACACCCTAATACCAACAAATCTTCAAAATTATCACTTCTTAGGAACAAGGTGATTTCTCAGTCCGTCATTCCTTTTGGAAGATTAAGTCACTTTTAACTTCTTAAAGATTAAGTTTTTAAAACGATTTTTTATTCAATACTACTGACTAAAAACAACACCCTACAAAATTTTAACTTCCTAGAAAGGCAGTTGGGAGATTCAGCTCCCGGCAGGATCTGACAAGGTGGACAGGTCGAAGGTAGACACCAGACAAATAGGAGCACACTGGTCCTCCAGGTACAGGGTTGAGCGTGAGGTTGACAACCCCACCTTGTAAAACCTTCTTGTCTAGAAATCCCAAAAAGTTAAAAACCAGACGAAATCTACCCAAAAGACTTCGCATTTTGTTGAGAGGGACATAAAAATCATACATAAGGGAGATTGGAGGAGAAGTCAATTGTTTCGGATAGATGGCGGAAACTGATAAAGGTGGCCATAGCCTGCAACAAGGTGTAGTTACTCACAAGAAGAAGAAATACAGTTAATTGTCAGCCAACATTTTATTTTGATAGATGAATTCAATTTGAACCACTTAAAAATTGAGTTTGTGATTTTTTTAAACCACTGTGCCCTAATACCAACAACTTACAAAATTATAACTTCTTAGAAACAAACTGATTTCTCAGTCAGTGATTCCTTTTGGAAGTTCAAGTCCCTTTTAACCCCCTTAAAGATTGAGTTTTTTAAAAGTTTTTTTATTGAACACTACAGCCTAAGACCAACACCCTACAAATTTTAAATTCATATTACTTGAGTTATTTCTCAGTGAGGATTTTATTGTTATGGATTAAGTCTGTTTTAAACAGCTAAAGATTAAATGTTTAAAAATATTTCTTTTGAATACTATGGCCTAAAACCAACAAAATAAAATATTTCAATTTTCTAGAAAAAAACTGATTTGTCAGTGAGATTATTATTTTCGTGGATTAAATCTAACTCCTTAAAGATGGAGTTATTTAAAAGGTTTTTTATTGAACATAACAGGAATACAACAAGAAAGTTTTTTTTTATTGAACATAACCCTTACACCAGCACCCTACAAAATTTTAACTTTCTTGAAATACAGTTATTTGTCAGTCGGCATTTTATTTTGATAGATTAATTGAATTGGTCATTTTGAAAAGTAGTCATCTCCATTTTTAAAATTTTTTCTGAGAAGCAAAAATCTATAATTCTCACTCATGAATCATTAGTTAGACTAAATTTTGTATTTATTACGTTTATAAGGCATCAATCTTGATGCAAAAATATAATTTATTAATCTTTTTTTTTTTTGAAACTTGGAGGAGACCCAGAAAAGTTGGATAAAAGAGGAGATGAGTATTTGAAAATTGAAGAAGACTTCTATTCAAAATGACCGATTCAATTATGTTTCAACCACTTAAATATTGAGTTTTTGAAAAACAATTTTTATTACGAATACGCCCTAATGCCTATAATCTACAAAATTTTAACTTAGAAACAAGGTGATTTCCTTGTCAGTGGCTCATATGGGAAGATTAAGTCACTTTCTACTCCTTAAGGATTGAGTTCTAAAAAATACTTTTTATTGAACACTACTGACTCTTACGAACACCCTACAAAATTTTAACTTTCTAGAAGTACAGTTGTTTTTCATTAAGTATTTTATTTTGATAGATTAATTCTGTTTTAACCACGTAAAGATTGAGTGTTTGAAATTTTTTTTTACCACTACGCTCTTATTTTAACAACTTACAAAATTTTAAATTCTTGGAATCAAGGGGATTTTTTTAGTCACTGATTCATTTTGGAAGATTAATTCACTTTTTACCCCTTAAACGCTGAATTTTTAAAAAGGTTTTTTATTGAATATTACACCCTTAGACCAACACCCTAAAAATTTTTTACTTCCTTGAAATGCAGTTATTTACCAGTCAGCAATTTTTTTTGATTGATTACACCTATTTTTTCAAAGGGTCTT
Source organism: Dolomedes plantarius (assembly GCA_907164885.2). NCBI lineage: Eukaryota > Metazoa > Arthropoda > Arachnida > Araneae > Dolomedidae > Dolomedes > Dolomedes plantarius. The sequence goes on along the minus strand of OU015498.1, from coordinate 174,237,566 downwards.
TTCAAAGGTATCTTTTCCCTTTAAGAGAGAATTTCTTGAAAATAACTTATATTGGACAATATGGCCTAAGACGACTATCGGAAAAATTTGAAATTCCTAGAAATACAATGATTTCTCAGTTTTCATTTCATTTTAGTGGATTAAGAGGCTTTTAACAAGTTTAAAATTAAGTTTTTGAAAAATAGATGTTTTTACCATTACGCCCAAATACCAAAAACCTATAAAATTATAACTTCTTAGACACAAAGTGATTTCTCATTCAGTGACTCATTTTGGAAGATAAAGTCCATTCTACCCCTTATAGATTGAGTTTTTTTTTAAATTTTATTGGTTATTTCTCTGTCAGCGGTTCATTTGGGAAGATTAAGTCACTTTTTACTCCTTAACGATTGAGTTTAAAAAAATATTTTTTATTTAACACTACTGCGTCAGACGAACACCCTACAAAATTTTAACTTTCTAGAAGTACAGTTATTTTTCATTAAGTATTTTTATTTTGATAGATTAATTCCGTTTTAATCAAGTAAAGATTGAGTTTTTGAAAAAGTTTTTTTTTACCACTACATCCTAATTCTAAGAACTTACAAAATTATAACTTCTTAGAAACAAGAAGATTTTTCAGTCAGTGATTCATTTTGGAAGATTAAGTTACTTTTTTCCCCTTAAAGATATATTTTTAAAAAAGATTTTTTACTGGACACTACTGACTGCGAGAAATACCCTACAAAATTGTGACTTTCTAGAAATACAGTTATTTGTCAATCAGCATTTAATTTGTTAGATAAATTCAGCTTGAACTACATTTTTTCAATTCCTACTATTAGTTCACACTCTCTCTATATATATCTTGTTCAAATTTTCAATCGTTAATAAAAAGTACTTTTTATTCATCCACTCAAGTTCAAATACATTTTTTTAAACTTGTAGTGGATGGCACTTGATGTTAATACAGTTTTTTCAAATATTAATTCATTAATTAAATTCAATTAATCAATTTTAGTTTTAGACCTAGAGCGTCTCTTGCTCTTGAATAGTAATTTCCCTGTTGTTACTGTGTAGACGGTAGCACTGCTGTATCGCGGGCTTCTCCCGTACTGTAGGTTGCGAGATCGAATCCCCAACCTGACAAACTTTTTCTCTCTCTTTCCCCCCCTCCTAATCTCGTACAGTAGGCAAGGTTCTGGCAGGCAATCCTTTTTTTCAATTCCTACTATTAGTTCACACTCAAATTCTTCTTTGTTGACCTAAGTAGGAATTGACTTTAAAATTTTTTTTTTATATATTCCTTGTTTACTTCAATTCTGTATCATACACATAAAGATTTAGTTTTTCAAAAAGATTATTTTTTTTTACCACTACGCCCTAATAAGAAAAACTTTTAAAATTATATTTTCTTAGAAAGAAAGTGATTTCTCAGTCAGTGATTCATTTTGGAAGGTTAAGTCACTTTTTACCCCTTAAAATTGAGTTTTTTAAAGAGATTCTTTATGGAACACTACTGCCCGAGACCAACACCCTACAAAATTTTAAGTTTCTAGAAATAGAGTTATTTGTCTTTCAATATTTTATTTTGATCGATTAATTCTGTTTCAACCACTTTAAGAATGAATGTTTTTAAAAAGATGGGTTTTTGTACTCTACGGCCGAAGAAAAACATCCCAATAAATATTAATTTCCTAGAAATACATTAATTTGTCAGTCAGAAGTTTAATTTGGTGGATTGAGGTCTGTTTTTACTCCTGAAAGATGGAGTTAAAAGAAAAAAAAATTATTGAACATCACGGTCTAAGAGTTTCTAAAAATACTGTTAACTGCCAGTCAGCATTTTATTTTGTTGGATTAAGTTTCTTTCAACCACTTATAGATGGAATTAAAAAAAATATTGAATACTACGCCCTAAGACCAATACATACAAATATTTATATTCCTAGAAATAATGCGATTTTTTTTTTTTTGGGGGGGGGGGGTGATTATGTCTCTTTGAAATTCGTATTTATTGAGTTCAAATTTTTTTTTGTACACTACAGCCTGAGGCCAACACTGAGACCAACACTTTAAATCCCTATTATTGAGTTATTTGTCAGTTAGAATTTTGTTTTCATAGATTAATTCTATTTCAACCACTTAAGGATTGAGTTTTTGAAAAAAGATTTTTTTAGCACTACGCCCTAATACCAACAACTCAGAAAAATTTAACTACTTAGAAAGAAAGTGATTTCTCAGTCAGGGATTCATTATGGAAGATTAAGTCACTTTTTAGCCCTTAAAGGTTGAATTTTTGAAATAGATTTTTTACTGAACACTACTGTCTGAGACCAACATCCTAGAAAATTTTAACTTTCTAGAAATACAGTTATTTGTCAGTCAGTATTTCATTTTGACTGATTAAGTCTGTTTCAATCACTTAAAAATTAAATTTTTGAAAAAGATTTTTTATTGTACACTAAGGCCGAAGAAAAAAATTATAATGAATTTTAACTCCCTAGAAACACATTCATTTGTTAGTCAGCATTTTAATTTGTTGGATTGAGGTCTCTTTTTAACCCTCAAAGATTGAATTAAAGGAAACAAAAATTATTGAACATCACGGACTACATAGAAATACATGTACTGTCAGTCAGCATTTCAATTTGGTGGATTAAGTTTATTTCAACCACTTAAAAATAGAGTTTTTAAAAAATATTTTTTATTGAAAACTACGCCCTAAGACCAACACCCTACAAAATTTTCTGTTCCTATAAATAAAGTGATTTCTCACTCAGTGATTTATTTTGGGAGATTATGTCTCTTTGAACTCCGTATTTATTGAGTTTAATTTTTTTTCGTACACTACAGCCTGAGACCCATATTGAGACCAACACTTTTAAGTTCCTATTAATTGAGTCATTCATCAGTCAGCATTTTGTTTTGATAGATTAATTCTATTTCAGCAACTTAAAATTGAGTTTTAAAAAAAAGTTTTTTGCCCCACTATGGCCTAATAGCAACTTAGAAAATTATAACCTTTTCGAAAAAAGGTATGTTCTCAGTCAGTGATTCATTTTGGAAGATTCAGTCACTTTTTACCCCTTAAAAACATTGAGTTTTTAAAAAAGATTTTTATTGAACACTAATGCCTGAGACAAATACCGTTCAAAATTTTAACTTTCTAGAGATACAGTTATTTGTCAGTGAGCATTTTATTTTGAAAGATAAATTCTTTTTGAACCACTTAAAGATTGAGTTTTTGTAAACGATATTATTTTGTTTACCACTTCGTCCTAATACCAGCGATCTGACAAGGTGGACAGGTCGAAGGTAGACACCAGACAAAGAGGAGCACCATGGTCCTCCAGGTACAGGGTTGAGCGTGAGGTTGACAATCCCACCTTGTAAAACCACCTTGTCTAGAAATCCCAAAAAGTTAAAAACCAGACGGAATCTACTCAAAAGACATCGCATTTTGTTGAGAGGGACATAAAAATCATACATAAGGGAGACTGGAGGGGTAGTCAATTGTTTCGGATAGATGGCGGAAACTGATAAAGGTGGCCATGGCCTGCAACAAGGTGTAGTTACTCACAAGAAGAAGAAATACAGTTAATTGTCAGCCAACATTTTATTTTGATAGGTGAATTCAGTTTGAACCACTTAAAAATTGAGTTTGTGATTTTTTTTATACCACTGTGCCCAAATACCAACAACTTACAAAATTGTAACTTCTTAGAAACAAACTGATTTCTCAGTCAGTGATTCCTTTTGGAAGTTCAAGTCCCTTTTAACCCCTTAAAGATTGAGTTTTTTAAAATGACTTTTTATTGAACACTACTGCCTGAGACCAACACCCTACAAATTTTTAACTTTCTAGAAATAATGTTATTTGTCACTCAGCATTTTATTTTGATAGATTAATTCTGTTTCAACCACTTAAAGATTGAGTTTTTGAAAAAGATTTTTTATTGTACACTACGCTGAAGGAAAAATCCTAATAAATTTTTACTTTCTTGAAATGCATCAATTTATTAGTCAGTATTTTGGTTTCAGGCATTGAGGTCTCTTTTTACCCCCCTCAAATTTGTTTTCTTACAGTACAGCCTAAGACCAACACTTTTAACTTCCTATTAATTGAGTCATTTGTCAGTGAGCATTTTATTCTGATGGATAAAGTCTGTTTTATACCCTTAAATATTGAGTATTTCAAAGGATTTTTTATTGAAAACTAGGGCTTAAAACCAACAAACTACAAAATTTTAATTGCCTAGAAATAGAGTGATTTGTCAGTCAGAATAACATTTTCGTGGATTATGTCTTGATTGAGTTTTTTTAAAGATTTCTTTTTGAAGACTACGGCCTAAGATGAACAAAATACAAAATTTCTACTTTCGAGAAATAGAGAACTTGTCTGTCAGCATATCATTTTCTTGGATTAGTCTCATTCGTTAAAGATTAATTATTTTTATCAAAAACTGTTCCCTAAGACAAATATCGCACAAAATTTTAACTTCCTAGAAATGCAGTTATTTGTTAGTTGCCTTTTTTCTTGTCAAAGTTTCTTTAATTCCCTTAAAGATTGAGTTTTTTAAAAAATTATTTTTTATTGGACACTACTGCCTAACACTGACATCCTAAAAACTTTTAACTTCCAAGGTCACATGCCATCACTGTCAGTCAGTGATTTATTTTGGGAGTATTAAGTCACTTTTAACCCATTAAAGATTAAGTTTTTGAAAAGAATTTTTGTTGATCACTACAGCCTGAGACCAACACCCTACACAATTTTAACTTCTTATTAATACAGTTGTTTGTCAGCCAGCATTTTATTATGATGAATTAAGTCGGTCTTAACCCCTTAAACATTAAGTTTTTTCAAAAATATGTTTTATTGAACACTACGGCCTAAGATCAACACAACCTTCATAATTTTAACTTCCTATAATCACGGCTATCTGTTATTCAGTGTTTTATTTTTGGGGATTAAGCCTCTTTTATACCCTTAAAGGCTGAGTTTTTAAAAAAGATTGTTTTTAACACTACGACCTAACACTAACACCCTATAAAATTTTTACTTCCTTGAAATAAAGTGATTTTTCAGTCAGTGATTTATTTTGGGGGATATAGTCTCTTTTTAAACTTTTAGGATTGAATTTTTAAAAAGATTTTTTATTGAACATTACAGCCTGACACCAACACTCTACAAAATTTTAACTTCCAATCAATTGAGTTATTTCTCAGTCAGGTTTTTATTTTAATGGATTAAGTCTGTTTTAAACCCTTTAAGATTGAGTTTTTAATGTTCTGTAGTCTTTTAGTTATTTGTTTCTCAGTGTTTTATTTTGTGGGATTAATTCTTTTTTTAACCCACTCAAAAATTAATTTTAAAAATGATTTATTGTGATCACCTAGAGCTTGAGAGGAACCATCATGGAACATTTCACCTTCCGGAGTTTCATGGTTTCAGAGTTTTTTTTCTTTCTTGGGGGAGGGGGGGGGGGAGTTGGTGGATGTTTAGGACCCTATTAAATCCCTTAAAATAGAATGCTTAAAAAAGATTTCACAGCAAACACCTAATGCCTAAGGGGAATCATCATACAAAACTTCAGCTTCGTAAGACTTGTATATTTATAAACTTGATAATACTGCTTCGTGCAGAGCTGAGAAATATATCCTTCCTCTGGAACGCTGCTGAAGTCGTGGTAGCCTAAGAATAGCACCTTAATCCAAAACAAGTCCTATATTCATCAATTTAAAATAACCACCGTCCACACTTCATTAGTTTTACATGGCGAATCACCACTTCTTTTTCGGAGCAACCCCGCTAACGTCTTCCTCATAATCGAATCTCCCACGGTCTGTGCTAATTCTTTTAACACCTCATCGAAAAACGCGCCTTCGCGATCCTTCTGGACCAAAAATCCGCTGATTAAACATCATCTGACGTAATCCCCTTAGCGATCCCAATCCAAGGCCGTGAGTTGCTAAGTTCAGACATGGACAAGTATCGCCATGTGTTGACCCTTTCTTCCCCAAATCTCTCAATACCCACTATTAAAGTACTGTCTCGTGCTAGTTTACTTAATTTTAACGAAATTAAATCTATTTAAGTATAGTTTACGCCTCTTGATGTGACAGATATATATATATATATATATATATATATATATATATATATATATATATATATATATATATATATATATATATATATATATATATATATATATCAATATCAATAATAATATTTCTAAAACAGGAACCTGCGGACAATGTCTTCCAGCATACAGAGAATAAACGGACAGGATTACGAACTTAGTGTCAAATAAACAGAATATATATGTAAGAAACGATATATATATATATATATATATACATATACATGTGTATACATTTATGTATATATTTTTACTTCGCGTAAATATATATATATATATATATATATATATATATATATATATATATATATATTGGAAGAGAGAAAGAGACTGACTAGGATAGGTATTAGGATTTCTTTTAGGATTTCACATGTCTTTACCTTAATCACTTATCACGTTGTCGAGAGCCGCATTGGAAATTCGCGTGACGGTGATTCGTGGTGATTTGAATTATTACCGGTGCATGAAATCCTTCACGCGAATGATTCTCATTTTCCAAATGGAAAAGAAAAAAATTACTATTATATAGCAGGTCTATTGCATCATTAAACATGAATCTGAAACAGAAATTTCAGTCTTGGAAGATCTCTCTCTCTCTCTCGCTGTTTCTTTATCAATCTATTTCTGTGTCTATCTATCTATCTATATATATATATGTATATATATATATATATATATATATATATATATATATATATATATATATATATATATATATATATATATATATATATATATATATATATATATATATATATATATATATATATATATATATATATATATATATATATACACTCACACACTCTATAGTAATAAAGAAATCGAGGCACCAATAAGGAGCTGTCCTATGTAATGAAATTTCGTATGCAAAGATGTTTCGACCGCACATGCCAACGATTAAATTTCATGTCCAACGAATGAATACCGAAAGCTCCAGTGCATCACAATTGCGCATCCAGCAGGTGTATATCAATAGCGATTTTCGATTTGATGTTCAGAATTTCTGTTGCTGTTCCTCTGTGGATATCTTACGTCGACTGTAACAATGCTTCGAACTATTCGTGCTCATTACGAACATATTTCAAACTTTGAAAGAGGTCGTGTAATCGGATTGAAAGAAGCTGGTTTGGCAAATCGAACAATCGCTCGACATATGGATCAAAGCGATACAGCAATTAGACGATGCTGGCAAGAGTGGATCAACAACGATAGATTTCAGCGGTAAGACGGCAGCAAGCGACCCAGGACCACAGCAGAACGGGAAGACAGAACGATTGTCAGATCAGCTGTCTCAACAACGGATTCGTTGTTATCAACCATGCGACGTGTGACTCGCACACAAGTGTTCAACATGCCCATTGAAAGACGACGGAGAGAGCGAAATCCCCGCTCGCGCCGACCTTTAATCCACTCACCCCTCATGCCTGCACACCGTCATGTCCGATTACAGTGGTGCTTAACTCTATCAATTTGGAACCTCGCTGACTGGGAACGTATAGTGTTTAGTGATGAGTCCCGTTTCAAACCGAGTCCTGACAACCATCAACGACGTGGCTGGAGACGGCCAGGGCAGCGTGGGAATATTGCTCTTACTATCGCACGCCACACAAGCCCACAACAGTTCATTTCGTCCTGGGAGGAGATTTCCTTTGATAACTGAACCCCTTTTGTAGTCATTAGTGACACACAGCACAGCTGTACAGAAGGTCGTTCGCACTTTATGGAAACTATTTTGATAGTTAAGTTTTATGTATAAATGCCGTATTTTATTCGGGGATTTGCTTCTATCTGATAGCCACGGTTCTTGACAATAGCTCTGGCTCGAATTTTTCATGAAAGTAAATTTTTGCCTAGTACTGTCATGACAGTTTTACCTTATCCCTGTTGGACCGTTTTCCAAAGTCCATTCAGTGTTCTTGGATGCCGTTTTCCCAAGGCTCGTATTAAAAAACAGAAATCGCAAAAGTCCATTGGAGAAGAGTCAGGAAATTTTACAGTATTTTATTAAATGGGATACATTTTATTCCTGTTTCTGATTCTTCCTTTGCTAAATAAGCTGCAGTTAATTTAGGCGTGTGACTAGAGGCTTTGTCCATAAGAAGCTTAACTTCATCATGTCCTTTCCATATAAGGCTGGAATTTCTTCTTCAAAAATTGGTTCTAAAGCAAAAGAATAGCGGACGATTATTTTAAAGTTGCCAAATATTTATCTCAAAATACAAACGCCAAAAACAAATTACAAAATCGTTTCCATGAAGTGTGAACGACCTTCTGTATGAGACATTCTGCGACCAGTTTTGTTGCCGATCCTCTTGCGCCACCCCGGACTTACTTTTCAACAAGATAATGCGAAGCCGCATCCGGCACGTGTTTCTATGAATTGTCTTGCCTGAAAGTTTTCCGAACACTTACTTCGCCACCTAGGTCGCCTGATCTCTCCCCCATAGAGCACATTTAGGACATGATGAGAAGGCGATTTCAATTATCCCCGAATGTCGCCGATTTAGCCCGATAGTTGAAGACAATTTGGCAAGAAATCCCTCAGGGCACCATCAGGGAACTTTATCAGACTATACCACGCCGGGTGACAGCTTTCATCCTGGCCAGAGGTAGACCAAAGCCGTATTGACGTTCTCACTTTATAACGATAACTCTCTGGAATAAATCAGTTGTTATGAAAATTTAATTTTTTTTCTGCGCATGTTCTTCATATTCACCAATTTTTGAAATTTCAATACAATTGGACATCTTGGTGCATCGATTTTTTTTTGTTATAGGGAATATATATACAGTCATACCTCGGTACTCGGCGTAAAAATTGCTTGACGTTTGCTGGGTACTCGTTACATATGCTGAAACATGTATGAGACAAGAGGGCCCCCCCGCATTCTGTCTCACGGGACGAAAAGAAAGACCAAAATACGTTGAATTTTATAATGTTGTTCAAAAGTATCACCCTGACCAAAGCTCTAGCAAACCGAAATTTTTACTTGATTTGTTATCAAACAACTTATTTTGAAACGTAGGCAGAAGCAAGTTTCTCTTCATAGGTTTGTAGTGAAACTCCCTAAATGGGAGCTTACAACAGGGATTGGTGATGTTTAGAGAAAGGATCCCTGAGCAAGAGCCAGATTTTTTTTTATTTTTGGATGAAGATTTCCCTTCCAAGAAATAATTCCTCTCTCCTCTACTTCGCCACTATCCCATTACGCCATCAACGCGTTTCAGTACGCGTTGAGTGAAGACAAATTTAATTTTATTTGATCTAATTATTGATTTAAATTATGTCTGTCTAAATTAAAGATTTTGTTTAAAAAAAATAATCCTATCTATTTATAATTTGTTAAGTACGAGTGATATGTGAAATTTCCGGTTTTCGGGAGTGAATTAATTCAATTTACATTTATACGAGTGCCGAGGTACCACTGCATATATATATATATATAATATGAAAAACCGCATTTCCTAAATTACTTTTAAAGAGTTTCCAAATTTTCTTTTTCAATAAATCACAACCACTTTTCCAAAATGGGACCTAAAAATAAATTAATTGATAATTTATACAGCCCCTTAATGCATGTGCCGATCATTACGCAGCCACTTGATAATAAAAAAGGCTTGTTTTCAAATTCTTACTTACTAATAGAACGTAGTAATGGGTGATCCCGGGAAATCCACGCGACTATTACATCATACATCACAAGAGAAAATATTCCTTTTTATATACGCTGAACAAATGACCTAACCGCGCTCTCTTGTAACTCTAGCCAACGAGGAGGCCGTTACTTCCGTTTCTGTCTTCTGTTCATCCACTGCTTTTTAACGCGCGTCTGCCCTTTCCGGTCTCGTAGCTAAGCCCGACAAACCTCTGATGTTTTTTACAATGTGTCCACAACTGTAAAACGGATCTCCAGTATTGCTAATCTGTCTTCATGATGCTGAAATCTAAAAAAAGTATATTTTCTGATCCACGACTGATTCTCTCCTGTTTATAAATTATTGCTCATTACAGCACAGCCAGTGGGATTTATACCAGTTCAGGAAATCTTAACGGATACCATCAACTTGGGTAACTTTGTCCCATTTTTCATGTTTATTTCACAGGAAAAGCAAATAATAGTTGTAAACCAATTAAAATCTGATATGGTAAGTGGTCTATATTATTTTAAAGATATTTAACTGTAATATAAACCACTGTTAAAGTATACATACAAACTTTAAACAACTTTTAAATTTTTTAAAATTTTTGAGCTAATGCTATCTTGAATTGGGGAAACTTTGGCCCAGCTCTTGAAAACCAAGCATTTAAATTGTTGAGATAGCTTAGGCCAATGTTAGACAATTGTACAAGTATTGCCAAATTACCTATCAATAATATTCTACCTAATCCGAGTTAATCTCAAGCTAAATTTGGAAAAAATATCAACAAATCAACTTTTTTTCTATGCGAAACAGATTTTATTTTTAAATTACAAGTGGAATCTTAAAAAAAATAGACAATAATGATAGATAAACAGTAAACAGTAATTTAACAGTGTTATATGTTTTCATGAATCGATAGTCCAAATTATGGAGCAGAAACATAATCCAGTTCTGGAACAATAAACTGATTCCTCTTTGACACGGTTTTCGGATGATTGATTTTCCTGCACACTTCTTCCCATTCATAATTTATATACAGCCTTATTTTTCTGGCCAACGCAAAAATTTGAGTTTTCTTTCCATACATACCACAGTCGGTCCGATATCTGCTAAACTTATAATCTTTCCAGGATATTTAACACCATCGCCTTAGTGCCGAGAAATTTCCGTAGATTTCTTAGCATTTTCCACAAAACAATGCAGAGTGATTAGACCTGTTAGAATGCCACTTAATGTTGTCAGAAACATTAACTGTGTAAAACACTGCAAACATACAGAATTTTATTAAATAAAATTTTGTAATAACCTAAAAAACAAACTTGGGGTAACTTTGCCCGAACAGTCATGTTGGGCCAAAGTTACCCCAAGACCTGGGATAAAGTTTGCCTAATGTAATAAGTATTAATTAGTTGACAAATCATAAAATAAATTGGAAAATGACATTGAAAATAGTTGAAACAATTAATAATAAACTGAGACAATTCGCTTACTTTCTGTTAATCACGTACTCTATCACATTTACAAGGAAAAGTTGGAAGACAACAGCAATATACGTTTTAATGATTTCAAAGTGGAGCCGCACTGTAGTGGTGGAAAATTGAGGAGCTACAAGACAAAACTGTGAGAAAGTCAAGGCAGTACTGCCACCTATTGGCCCTTGCAATAAATAAGTGATAATCTCTCTCCTTTGTTTAGATACAGCACATACAATCTTTTTTCGTTTGTTGGGCTAAAATTACCCCAGTTGACGGTATCTAATGCTTCGAAATTCCATATAAGGAAAAACACAAATGTCTCTCCAATCCTGTAAAATGAAAGAAAATTTGTGCGAGGGTCTGGCCTGGGGATCCCAGCGGATCAACCTCCTATCAAAATGCGTGTTCAATACATCAGTATTTACACTACTCTCCTTTCGTTAGTGTGTTGCTCATTACATATCTTTGTGTGTAGAAAATAATATAATTGACTGCAACCGCCACTTTTTAATAGAGCAATTCCACAAACTTCCACCCGTCAAAACTTTTGTCTAAATGAGTGTCGCACGTGAGGAATGACCGGGATATTGGACACTCTCCAAGTGGCCAATCGATGGATTTCGAGGACCCCGATGATAGAGTCACAAATGAGGAGCTTATGTTCTTAATAAATTATATATTATATATATATATATATATATATATATATATATATATATATATATATATATATATATATATATATATATATATGTGTGTGTGTGTGTGTGTGTGTGTAAGTAATAATAACACCATTCCCTTATTAATTCTATTAAAGGGATTCCCCACCTTTGATAGTGTCTTTCCTTTGATAATCCTTACGTTTAATAGTGTCTCCTGGCAGTCGTAGGACATATGACACCAAAAATAATCACGTGGACAAACGCCTCTCAATTTAGTATCTGCAATTGCGCGTATCGAGCTGCTTAGTCAGAGACTGGATCGTGGGTTGAGACGATCACCATTATCCATTCTCTCTCCGTTCTTTGTATATATGTCAATAGCTTCCAGTCCATATGTGTGTGTGTGTGTGTGTGTGTGATCCGTCCTCTTTAAACACACGTGAAAAAGAAAATGTGATAATATAACATATCTTCAAATATAAATATTTTTTATAAAATAGAGTGTAAAATACATTTACATTTAAATGTATTTTAAATTTAAATGTAGTATAAAAGTGTATGCGTGTAATGCTAGGCTCCTTTCTGTGTATATGTGTATGTATATATATTTATATATATATATCTATATATATATATAATATGTATACATCCTTTTCCAAGAGGTGCCACTACGAAAAGTGACCCCCCGTCCCAGGAACAGATATCGGCCTGCATTATTTCTTTCTAGGGAAAAGGGGGCGGGGCGAGGAGAGCGCTGACGTCACGCGAATCGATGATGACGTCAAACGACTCCCTACTACAGCTGCGGCGTTTTCGTCCGGGATTTTGGAGCGAAATTGCAGACCGCAGTCCGGCGATGGTGTATCCTTGGTGTTGGCGTGAAGGACGTGGAAGGATATAAAAATATATATACAGTGAAACTTCTCTCGACGGCCAACCCTCCAAAGGCCCTAATTTGATTAGAACCCTTTCAAAACTCCATAGAGCCGATGATATGGAAGAAACCTCTTTTCTTCGGCCACCTCTGAAGACGGCCACTTGTTTTTGGAACCATGACTGTCTGCAAGAGAAGTTTCACTAATATATATATATATATATATATATATATATATATATATATATATATATATATATATAGAGGTTAGACCGGGGCATGGGGGCCATAGGGGCACGTTGGCCCATCTGCGATATTTTTCAAACTATCCAGTAGATTGCATTACTTGCTAAGCGATGTGTGTCTTAGCACGTTTACTTTCACCCATAACAGCGTCAGCAGCGAAGAAGCAATCAAACGAAAGCCACTTCAAATTTTCAAATTTTCACTGAAGTGAGTTTTTTTTTTTCACTTATAAATAATCTTTTCTGATTTGTTTCTAAATTAAAGTTTCACTTAAGTGAACAGCAATCTAAAAGATCGTTGTTCAGGGCTAATTTTCTACCTACTGATTTCAAAAATATTAACAGAATATTTGATGCAACGATCAAAAGCCAAAATAGCGATTTAGGCAAGTTGGCCCATTTAATCATGGGCATGTTGGTCCAGTGGCCCAAGATGCTCCGCAATCCAAGAGTTTGTTTTCTACATTCATAAGCCTATAAAAGTCAATAAAATTGTCAATAAATCAGGAAAAGACTGGATGAAATGTACCAGGGGCAGTCATTTGGCACATGAATCATGTGTCACTGAGGACACGATATTTTATGTTTGCATTCATTGTGATGATGAGAAAGATCGATGAAGGCAGTGGTTAAGTAGGACAAAATATCTTTTCTTATCCTTTGTGTCTTTTATATACCATATTAAAATTACATTTGATATTTTATGTGTTCTTTCATTTCCGTTAGTAATCCGAAATTAAAATCAACTTAAAGGGCCAACCTGCCCGTTCGATGGGACATGTTAGCCCAGTGACTTGATGTCCTGCTGAGCTTCGAACAAAAACTATTAATGAATATTTTTGAAATTTTCTCATACGTGGTTATGGTTTAAAATGTGCTGATTGTACAAACTAAAAAAAAAAAAACTAAAAAATTTTAATAAATTATTTTTTTAAAAAACATTGAAGAAAAAATGGGCCAGCAAGCCCCGGTCTACCCTATACATATATATATATATATATATATATATATATATATATATATATATATACAGTGGAGTCCCGATAATCCGAACTTCGGTAGTCCGAAAGTCCGCTTAATCGGAAACCAAAAGTCAAAAGGAACTAAGGTACAGTAAAATCACAGTGATACTAGGTATTATAAAGTATATTGCTGAAATTTACAAGAAAATTGAAAGTTAGACAATGTACTGAACTAACTATTACTGAATTACATTGGTGTGAAAAAATTTGCTAAATTTTTTTGTCGATGAGAAGAATACCTCACCCTTGAAGCCAAATTTCTCCAACCCGTCAGTAAATTGGTGTCCGCTCTGGTCGCGGCGGAGTGTTGCTCTACATCAAAAGCAACTGCGGCGTCTGGGTGGGATATCCTCTGCTCGCTGTCACCGTCTGCTTCACCTTCACTGTCCTCCGAGACGTTGATAATCTTACACTCTACTGAACGAACAACTTACACACTACTGTACTGTACTAGGCAGCGTTCCGCTCTCTTTTCACCCATTTCGCCCCGAGATTTGGTAATGTTTAGACAGACCTTATAATCACACGTAATATGTATTATTTATGTAATCACATGTTATTATGCAATTTAAGTATATTTTAAGAATAATTTCGCTTAATCCGAAAAGGGTCTGGTACCAATCATTTCGCATTATCGAGACTCCACTGTATATATATATATATATATATATATATATATATATGTTGTTGTTGCTGATGCCTCTCGACTGACAGTATATTGTCAGTCCAAGTCCATAACGGATATTCGGCAACTCACTTTTGCTCGATACCCATTCTTGCTCGAAATACCCACTTTTGCTTTACCCACTTTTATACCCACTTCTGCTCGAAGTACTTGTACCTTAGTTTATTTTATAGTTATCAGCCAACAAGGTATTTCTACGTTGCCTTTTCTCCAATTTTTGTGTTTCCACTACGTCTACAGACCCTATTTTGCCCAAATTGTACTTTCTTTGAAGATATATGAATCTGAGTTCAAGAACTGGTATCTTCTTGTATTTTTCCCGCTTACACTTTATACTTATTTGACAAACACAGATATCCGGGTTTTTGTTACAAGTGTATTCCAAAAAAATAGGGCATTTACATGTCGCTACATCAAAAAGAAACGTGGAAGAACGCCTTATTGCAATCCTTCAAAATACGGCTTTTACGTTAGTTTTTAAGGCAATGCGCGAATAGTTAATATTGAATAATCAAGGGTTTAAATTTTTTTTTCACGTTCTATTAGCTTTACCCTACACAACCTAAAATAGAGCTTTTCAAATTTAAAATGTTTGAGGGTTTCAAAAAATCGGAAAAGAAACCTTCATTTTCTTATTTTTTTCAAAACTTTGAAGTGAATGCGCGATTGGAAGATATTATTTTTTCACAAAATATTTTTTCGGTTTTTCTTATCTGAAACCGTAACAACTTTTTTCAACTAGCCGTTTCCGAAAAAAGAATAAAAAAGGTTTTTCGGCCCACCCTAATATATATATATATATATATATATATATATATATATATATATATATATATGAAATGTCCGGATGGACATCTCATGAAATAGGAGCATACATCGTGGCCGGAAAATAATAAAATCAGCTTCAGGAACAAACTAATTTATTAAACAGTAAAGCAACACATCTTACTCGCTTCAGGCCAGTCCAACGTCTCTCGCAAAGAGCGCCAAAATAGAATTAGGTCAGAGAGGTTGCCAGAATTGACGGAGGAAGTTTGTATGTGGGAAGGCGAAGCGTTTACGCCAAGACAAGAAAGAGGGGTTACCAGGACAGAGATGAAGTACAGAATGGGCGATTATAGGTAGTTAGTAATATTATCACAGAATATCCCCCCCCCCCCTCTAAAATTGATTGGAGCCGCTGCCGTCGACTCCAAGACACTCCAGATAGTGAGAACATGAAAATTAGTAGTTACAATATTAGGTTGAAGCTGGCTTGAAAATCACAAATTCTTATGTTAAAATGTACAATTGAAAGTTTTTCTCTAGATCATGTACACTAAAATATTAAAATTATTCTTTCAGCAATTAGTAGAATAAATTTACCAAATGCTGTCAAAATGAACTTCCAACATCAATACCAAAGGTCTAGTACCTGATGTTGCAAAAATTCGAACAAAAAACAAAGTCCAACAATTGACACTAACATTCAATTATTGTGAAGAAATAAAAAAAGCAAGAGAATACAAACATAAATTTGAGGTATGTGACCTGTTGTGAGTACATCCTCCTGAGCGTTTACCAAAGGGAAGGTGCTTCCAACCTGAAACTCAAGTTGAGCAGACTGCACAAAATGAAAAGGGGCAGGCAAGTTTCTCAAACATGAGAGGGAAAAGCAATTGTTCAAAGGGAACATTTGAAAAGTGCGAAGAGACAGGGAGGACAGTGAATGGAAACCCCAGTATAAAAAATCAATAATATTTGTCTAGTACACAGAGCCTGACTAAGGCAGGGGCATACGGGGCAGTTGCCCCGGGCCCCCACATCAGAGGGGGGCCCCCAAATCGAAAGAAAGTTTAGTATTAAGTATTAAGTTCTTCATTACTGAAGTAGTGAAGCAGAGGGGGGGGCCCCAAAGAAGTTTTTGCCCCGGGCCCCAATTAGGCTAAGTCGGGCCCTGCTAGTACATAGTATTTTTCATATAAAATGTAGTTAGCTTCAAAAAGTTTAAAAAAAAATATGAGAGTTTCACTTACACTCAAAATTAACTAGGATGGTGATAGGACAGGAATGCTAAAATAGAAACATTAAGGATAGCTGAATGATTTACATGTTGGTGACTTATTTCAACATTTCACTACTTAAATTTAACTTCTTTCTCTTTTTTTTCTTTTTTTTTCTATTTTTAATTTTCTCCCGAAATATTTCGTAATTATCATCATGTTCGACATTTATTTTGGCAGTTTTCATTTTGCTTTTACTTTTACAATACTAAAAATTACAAAAATTGATGTAGTAACTGACCTGCTTACAGCACCAACTTTTGTACTGTAAAATACAATACTAAATAAGAACTTTTTTGAATGTAAAGCACTCTGATGGTAACTTGAAAATTTGTTTTTATGAGCTTTTTTGATTTCAGAGCAGCGTTCGGCGTTCACCCTGAAATCGTAATTATTTCCTTGAAATGAATTTTTTGATGACTGTCGCTCACATATATTATAAAAGTTGAATCACTTCTTGAAGGCCTAGTTGAATCGGATGCTGCAGAACTGGTACTTTACACCAGTTCTGCAGCATCCGACACAAAGATAGCGTAGTCCGGGACGGGAAAAAAATGGTGAGGTCAGGCGGGAAACAGAATTCGAAAACCAAACTGGAACGAACCGGAACAATGGCATCTTTACTTGTTTCGATGTAGTCGACTTCTGTAGCAATTTCATGGTGTTGGATGAGGAATGTTTTAGCTTTGGTCATTTCAAGCTGGTTAATTCATGAACGCATGCTGGATTCGAAACCAAAAGTCCTGTAGAGCAAAGACGTCCTCACTTTCTCAAAATGCAGTCGTAATTTCCGTTGTATTTCTTAAAAGGTCAACATCCTGTCGAGCTCTCTGAAATGTCCGGATGGACATCTCATGAAATACAAGCATACATCGTGGCCGGAAAATAATAAAATCAGCTTCAGGAACAAACTAATTTATTAAACAGTAAAGCAACACATCTTACTCGCTTCGAGCCAGTCCAGCGTCTCTCGCAAAGAGCGCCAAAATAGAATTAGGTCAGAGAGATTGCCAGAATTGGCGGAGGAAGTAAGTATGTGGGAAGGCGAAGCGTTTACGCCAAGACAAGAAGGACGGGTTACCAGGACAGAGATGAAGTACAAAATGGGCGATTATAGGTAGTTAGTAATATTATCACATATATATATATATATATATATATATATATATATATATATATATATATATATATATATATATATATGTTGTTAGTGGTGATGTCCCTTGACTGACAGTATATTGTCAGTCCAAGTCCATAACGGCTGTTGGGCAAAGTGGTGCGGCTCCGGTTTTTAATAACACCAAAAGGGTCGGAGTCCTACTTGGCTAAAGGACCGGTCTCGTAATTTTGAACCGAGTCAAATGACGAGACCGAAACCCTTGACCCCGCCCCTCCGGAGGTAAATTTGAGAAATTGGAGGACATTGCAACTACGACAGAATTTTTGTGCACCAGCCGCTATTAGTGTACATGACAGTGGATTTGTCAGCGACTGATCACTGCCAGGCGTTCAGATCACTGGCTCGCTGCCTTTACCAACCGGGCCATTACGCCCATATATATATATGTATATATATATGAATATATATATATATGTATATGTGTAAATATATATATATATATACATATATATATATATATATATATATATATATATATATATATATATATATATATATATATATATATATATATATATATATATATATATGTGGTGCTAAAAAGTGGTCTAGAGAATCACCAGAAATGTGTTGCAGTAATGGGAAAGTACAATTGCCTGCAATTCCAGAACCACCCGAGCCGTTGAGAACATTACTCACAGGTAATACATGTGATTCAAAACATTCCTTACAAAACATACAAGCTTAAGGAAAATAGGCTTCATGGGGAATCCCGCCTTACTTTGATTAAATAAAGGGGATAACGCATCTTTACCTCTTGGGTGATGTGGATAAAAGTGCGTTTTTAAGGGAAAAATAAATAATAAAGGCAAATGTAAATTATAAAACTTATTTCTAATTAAACTGTGGATCAAACAAATCTAATTAAATCTAATTAAACAGTATCTAACAAATATAATTAAACAGTATCTAACAAATATAATTAAACAGTAAACTTATTCAATCCAAACGTGCGAATCACGCAACACGGTGTTATTAATTCTCAATAAAATCAGACGAAGGTCCGCAGGCTCAAAGTTTCTTTCTTTCTTATTGTTTGTATACCATTTCGGTAGAAACGCGCTAAGCGTATTCTGTCTGGCCAGATGAACACGAAGAGCGGGGGTGCACTCCAGTATTTTTTTGATGGAATGCATGAAAAATTTTATATCTATATATCTACCCGGGCAACGCCGGGTAATAAAGCTAGTATATATATATATATATATATATATATATATATATATATATATATATATATATATATATATATATATATATATATATGAACGCGCACGTGTGTGTGTATAAGTAATATTATTCCTAAAGCAGGAACCTGTGGTCAATGACTTTACCTGGGGGCCGTGGTGACTTTGTGGTAAGCACGCCGGCTTTCGGTGCTGGTGGTACTAGGATCTAATCCCGGCGCGCGCCAATAAAATACCTCCATTCGCGTCGTTCCTCCATAGGGGGTAATGCTGGCCCACGTATATGGTGCTCAAATAATAAAATGGTCTGTAAAAACTGCGGTGATTAACAACACGGAAATGTCTATTCGACAAAGTGCCTCCGAATTAGGAAA
Source organism: Dolomedes plantarius (assembly GCA_907164885.2). NCBI lineage: Eukaryota > Metazoa > Arthropoda > Arachnida > Araneae > Dolomedidae > Dolomedes > Dolomedes plantarius. Next base: position 174,218,047 of record OU015498.1, on the reverse strand, counting down.
AAAAACAGAAACAAGGAAAACTTTTTTTTAACTATGTCTTTACCTGTATAGAATAAAGGGAAGGAGACAAAATTGCGAAAGTAGTGTAAAATAAAGAGAACACATAAATAAGGAAAAATATAATAGATATATGTAAATACATGTAGGTAGGTATATAGAAATAAAGAAATACATATATATATGTGTGTGTGTGTGTGCGTGTTTGTATATATATATATATATATATATTTATATGTATGTGTATATTATTTTATAGGGATAACAAAGGGATATTGAGGTTCCTTTCTTTGCAAAAAAGTCCGCTGCCTCATTGCCCAGTATGGGTTAAGTATACATGTACTGTATATATATGTGTGTGGGTTTGTTGATATGTATTTTTGTGTGTGTGTGTAAATATATATATATATATATATATATATATATATATATATATATATATATACACTGAGGTGTCCCCAAAACTAGTATACATGTCTAATACCTAATATGTGCACCTCTGAATCGTAGAACACGACGGGGCATGGACTCTATGCTTTCTGAGGAAGTCCGCAGAAATGAACAATTTGCTTCATGAAGAGTGGTGCACAATTCTACATATAATATTCTTAGATTCTGCTTTGTACGGAACATTGCATGGCGTAAAGGGCCAAATAAGTTCGCTGAGATCTGGCGAGAAGGGGTCCTTTTCATGTTCCAAAACTCGGAGCAGTGTTCCTCGAACTATAATTTGGCGGTTGGGAATGTGTGTGGTGGCGCATTATCATGTTGGAGTTCTCAGTCAACACATGACATGAATGGTTGTAAGACACATGAAATGATGTTAACATAGCATTTACCGGTGAGACGTATGAATGGTCCTAATTCCCTTGATGACATGCTGGATTCGTGGATTTATGGAGTGTTCTTCACACGCGAACATATCCATCTGCCCGAATCAGTTGGAAACGAGTTCATGTTACTTGTTTCCTTTCTTCCTGTGTTCCTGACCCTATACGGGGAGCAGCGCTCGTGTTGTGGGGAAAGCAACGTGTTAGGCGTCGGCTGCAATCCTTCAATGAAAGCTATAAACGCTTTTGTTAGTAGTGGTCCCAGCACTGAATTGATCAGGCTACTAGTTTACTTCCTTCCTGTGTTCCTGAGCCCATACGGGGAATTGAGCTAGCTCTATGTTGTGAGGAAAGCAAAAGGTTGGGCTCCAACTGTTATCATCTAATGAAAGCTGTAAGCGCTAATGTTAGTAGTGGCCCTAGTATTGCATTGGGATTTTATTTGTGTCTTATCGCTTCAAATGATGGTGCCGGTTACGATTATCAGGAGTTTGTTGCCGTAGGTTTGATGTTTCCTAGTTATTATGGCACTTCAGCGCATATATATATATTTGTATATATGCATGTATATATATATATGTGTGTATATTTATGTATGTATGTAATTGTATGTATATATGTATGTGTATATACGTATATATGTATATATGTAATATATATTTGCATGCACGTGAATATATATAGGCATGAGAATATATGTATGCATATGCATATATGTAAGCATATGTACTCGTATGTATATAGAGTGAAACTTCTCTAACCGGCCATCCAAATTCGACGGCTAGCCCTCTGAACGGCTTTTTTTCCGTTTCGAACCGATTCAAGACTCCACAGACCAATGTTAGAGAAGACACCTATTTTTGACGGCCATCCTAAAAACGGCCAATTTTATTTGGAACCATAACTGTCTGCCATAGAGAAGTTTCACTGCATATATGTATGTGTATAATTAATATAAATAAATATATATATATAAAACCGAAAAAAATTTTCAAAATTCCAAATTTCATTCAAAAATACTTGGGCGTAACGCGTTGAAATTAATTGCGCACTTCGATTTCAAGAACAAAGGTATTGACTTAAATCAGGCATCTTTTATACAACCCCTGTTACCTCTTATACAATCCCTGCTGTTTTCCAATCCGTCAGAGCCCTGATTCCAGGTTTCTAGCCAATTACTGCAAGAGTTTAACATCATATGACAATACTTCTATTAGGTTATAAACAAGTGAGCCTCAGTGTACATGTGCAATTTTGTGAATTGTCGATGCCCCGACAACTCGTTGAAATATAAGAAATAAAGTTTTGCCCGAGATTTGCGGGGTGTTCCTGTGTGTCCAAGGCTGGAGGGGCCATTGAGAGAGTGTTTTATAAAGATCTTTGAGATACCGACGCGAAGGAACTGAATTATGTTGACTATGATGTCGAACAATCATTTCTGTCACGCAAGGCCGGCCGGCAATCAACCGTTCTCCTTCCTTCCTGCGCCCTCGCCGCCGTGATGTGACACACACACACATATATATACATATATATAAATATTATATATATATATATATGTATACATTATGCACATACGTATGTGTATATTTGTGTGCATGTGTTTATATGTAGGTAAATATGAATGTGTATATATAAAATGCTATATTTACACGCTTGAAAATAATCGATAAGAATCTCCGAATTGGTATCGTAAAACTTTTTAGACCACATGTAATCTGTTCTTATCACTAGGATCACAGTTAAAGCAAACCGTAACCGTCAGCATGAGAGATACGTTTCTTAATAACTGAAAGAGATGTTAACAAGATAACGAGATAAAAACGGTCTCTCTTGAGAGATTTTTTTTCCTCGCAGTCATTCGGGAGTGCGAAGGGAGGTGATTTTATTGGAGGGAGAAATTATTTTGGTTTCGTTGCGTAAGGGAAGGAATATATATATATATATATATATATATATGTGTGTGTGTATATATATATATATATATATATATATATATATATATATATATATATATATATATATATATATATATATATATATATGCATATATATATATATATATATATATATATATATATATATATACTAGCTGAAGTACCCGACGATGCCCGGGATTTTAAGAATGTTTGTTGTTAACCAAAATCAATTTAAAAATTAACACAGTATAAATAACATAAAAAATATATGTGAAATGTTATACACGTCTCAGAATTTCAGCCTTTCATCATTTTAATACTAAAATCTGAAAAGTAAAAATGTCAAATTCTCTAATGTTTGTTAACCAAAATTAATTTAAAACTAAGCACAGTATAAATAACATAGAAAAAAAACCTTGTGAAATCTATAAATATATAAATTTATAATAAACTCCTCAGAATTCAGCTAGAATTAGCCTTTCATCATTGGGGTAAAAAAATGCTGCAATTACAGGTTCAGCAGAAATTTCCAATAGAACAATGATATGACTGCAGCGTTGCCTCTTAAAAAAATGAAGTGTTTGATTGAGGGCTGCAAACCATTCAACTCCTCTCCACATTTAACTCCTATAAACATCCTCTACATATTAAATTCCTTTTCTCTCCATAATAAACTCCTCAGAATTTTGGTATATTCAGCCTTTCATCATAGTACCACTAAAATCTGAAACATCCTCTCCAGAAATATAAATTTATTAATTTCAATAATTAAACACACACAAATATATAAATTGCGCAAAAGTTTTTTAACCAACATTTGAATAATTCGTAAATGAAAAAGCATATGAAAATAAAGATAAGAACTTCCGGAATCGAAATTAATTACCCTTAATTTTTAATTAATAAAAAACCAACATAATATGAATAACAACGATAGTTGCTTAAAACCATATGAAAATAAAGCTATTATAAAGATGATAATAATAAAAAAAAGCATAAGAAAATAATGCTCGCGCATGAAGTTAACGTTACGATATAAAGATAGTAATAATAATATAAACCGCGTGCATAAAATATTTAGCTTTTCAAGCGAAATAAATTGATTTTTAGAAAAAAACTACTTTTAATCGAGAAATTAAAATACATTGCACAAAATTTTAATTTTACCAACTTTCCACCTTACAATTTACACCCTACTTCTTTTAAATAGGATGTAAATATAAAGTTTTAACAGCCAATTGAATGCCAGTTAAAAATAATGTGTGCGCATGAAGTTAACGTTACGATATAGAGATAGTAATAAAAATCTATATATATATAAAACAGTTCCGTAACTGACTAACTGACTGATTGACTGACTGACATACAAAGTACAGACCAAACCGTTGAACCTAAAGGACTGAAATTTTGCATGGCGATTCTTCTTATAATGTAGGGGTGCACTAAGAAAGATTTTTGAAAAATTCTTCTTAGATTTTTTTAAATTAAATTTTTAATCTGTTTTTGTAACTTTTTTCAAGTTTGCATTTAAAATAATAATTTGAGGGTTGTAAAATTTATATCACGAAAAACATTCAAAAATATTACATTCAAAAAATATCATCTGTAGATAGAAAGGGGAGAGAAAATTTAAAGAAATGTAAATTTATAATGTACTCAGGGAATGTATTATTGTGGTTCTATATCAGAAAAATAATAAAATACATAAATCATAAAATAAAAAATATACATTAGCATATTGGGCACGAAGTTGCGTATCTTTCATGTAACATCAAACTCCCTTATTTTAATTCAAATGTTTAAAAAAATTTAAAAATAATAACATTTGAAAATTTCGCATAAGTTCATTTTGAAAAATTCATGTATTTCATATATATCTTATTTATTCTGCACTTTGTAAAAAAATAGAAATATGCCTGTCAAAAAACAGTAGTCAACTGCCCCAGAGCGCGCGTTGCAACGCTCTCATGTGTACATAGCCTAAAGGACTGAAATTTTGCATGGCGATTCTTCTTATAATGTAGGGGTGCACTAAGAAAGATTTTTTAAAAATTCTTCTTAGATTTTTTTAAATTAAATTTTTAATCTGTTTTTGTAACTTTTTTCAAGTTTGCATTTAAAATAATAATTTGAGGGTTGTAAAATTTATATCACGAAAAAGATCATAAAAATTCCTTTAAAATGAAATTCTTTTCGCATCTTTACCTCCATTTTCTAATTTTTGGTGAATTTTTAAAGATTAATTTTTACAATTTAATTTATTAAACGCTGATCATGTGATTTCTTTATCTGGTACTTTAAATAAATTTATCGTCACATAACAACGAAATAGACACACAAAAATTTAAAATAGTGGCGCCATCTACTGTACGCTTGTGAATCGAGAGTTGTTGGTTATTTATTAATTAAAAATATTGGAAAGTACTTGTGGATCTGTAAATATACATGTGGTAACAGTTTTAAAATTTATAAATTATCAACCTACACAGGTGATAATTTATCCGGCGTTGCCCGGGATTTTAAGAATGTTTGTTAACCAAAATCAATTTAAAAACTAAACACAGTATAAATATCATAGAATAAAAAGCATGTGAAATGTTATACACATGAATAAAAAGAAAACCCAACATAAAAAACCATAAATTTACAATAATATCTTCAGAATTCAGCTAGATTTAGCGTTTCATCATTGGAGCAAAAAACCCTGAAAAGTAAAGCATAAAATATATACATTTATAATAAACCACTAAAAGCTGAAAAGTAAAAATGTCAAATTGTCGAATGTTTGTTAACCAAAATCAATTTAAAAACTAAATACAGTATAAATAACATAGAAAAGATTTAGCCTTTATCATTGGAGCAAAAATTCCTGAAAAGTAAAACATAAAATACATAAATTTATAATAAACCTACCAAAATCCATTAAAAAAATAAACACAGTATAAATAACATAGAAAAAAAAGTATACGAAATGTTATACACATTAATAATATGAAAAATAAAATAAAATAAAAATAATAATTTTTAAAAATAATAAAATAAAATAAAAATAATTTAAAAAAATAATAAATAAAAATAATAATAATAATAATTTAAAAAATAATAAAATAAAAGCTGAAACAAAAAAGCCTCCATAAAAAAGCTGAAAATACAGGTTTAGCAAAATCTGTACGATCCGTATTCGAACCCGCGTCATGTTGTATAGTAAATTAACGCTCTTACCGAATGCGCCAGAATAACTTGCTGGTGTATTGTGTAAATAGGAGAATATTTGTATTAAAATTACTGGAAAGTTGCTATGGGTTGGTGAATATACATGTATTTATGGAGTAAGAGGAGTTTTAAGTTAGAAATAAGTTAGCAGGATAGAAGCTTAGTCTTTAACTCTTCAATAGACACAAAGACATAAGCGAGGGGGGTTGCAGTAGCGATTAAAATGATCTTGTGACACTTAGCGTGGTTGATTCGAATTTTCCATCGCGTGTGATAGTGTCAATATGCCGTTGGATCCGATTTATTTTAGAGTATAAAATCTGACTTGAAAGATTATTATTTTCATTTATTATTCTGGTTTAATATATAACTTGAAACTTTTTGATTTTATTTATTTTTATCTTTTCGCTCGCTGTTTGCCAGCTAAGCCTAACGTGGACGCCATATTCAGAGTGGTGATTCCACAAAGTGTAACATCTTACATTTAGTTTCAAAATTTTTGGTTTTTTATTAATTAAAAATCAACGGTAATTAATTTCGATTTTTGAAGTTCTTCAGACCCTCGGCTGTTTTTAAAGACGCCTGTATGTAAAATTTCACGATCGTTGCTCCTAAACTGTGGATTTCTATACAATTACAGAGATACAAACATTCATTTTTATATATTAGATATATTTATATATGTATATATAATAACTCCCAATTAACATTAATTATCCTATAATAATAACATCATACCTGTTTTAATTCTATTCCATTCATTCTCCACTTTTCATATTGTTTTTCCCCCTTACATAACTTACTTCTGATTTTCTATTTGACGCCTAGACTCATTACACAGCAGAAAATAGCTTGGACCAACGAACTTAAATTTCCTTTCTCTGTGTTGGAGTGAGTGTCGAACTGCTTACTTCTAGGTTAGATACGGATTGGACTAGTCACTATCCATTCTCTCTGTTATTTTTAATTATGATATACCATCTAGTCTATTAAATTTCTTGTAAATTGTCGACTACTTAAATAACTATGATGCCTGCAGTCAATTAATGTATCATTTCCACCCATTGCAGTATTTGATGCTGCTCGAGAAAGATTACATAGATTAAAACCAAGACGCCACCGATAGCCGTAAATGCTCATTCTGCTGTTCCGTATCGTCTGTTGTATCATATAAGAGCTGACTAGCAAGCTTCCTGTTATATATATATATATATATATATATATATGTAATACTAACGTTCCACCGTTATTAATGCATATTCAAAATTTTCCCGTTAATGTTTCAATAAGGTATAGCCCCCTATTTCAAATTATGACCTAAGGATAAACGAATTAACTAGCTAAATTATCCCTTAAACACACGCGCGCAAAACAGTAACAGTTATTTTTAAAACATGATTCAACATCACGAATTTATCACACGTCTTCCGAAAGATCTAACGACTTCTGGCACACGATGTCAGATGGTCACCGATAGCTAATTATAATTTTTTGGCCCCCTGGTGTCGAAGGTCATGAGCCCTTCGTATAAGCCAGAGCAAGGATTTTCCGGGGCTTTTTCATGGCTCTCCTCTTATTTTCCTGATATCCCGTCCATGCTTCTTGTCATCTGCACTTTTCTTGTCGTGTCTATCGCCGGTCCGGAATTTACATTTACTTTGATGTGTGCTGTAGCATACTTCAAAATTCCGCCATTGTATGTCCAGAATAAAGACAGTTCTAGAAATATATGGAGATTCATTTCGCCCCGACTATAAACAAGTGCCTACAGCTGCCAGGTATTTCATATATATATATATATATATATATATATATATATATATGTGTGTGTGTGTGTGTGTGTGTGTGTGTGGTACGTCATTAAAATAAACAATTAGATGATGGAAAGGTCATTCACTTAAAGGTGTTCTTCTTTGATGAAACTCCCGAAATTTATTTTTATTCCTCTTTCTTAACGGGTGCTAATTTCTGGGAACTCACCATCCATCTTAATCGAGACACCTGATCTTGTCCCGAAAAGACGTTGAAGTCCTTTACTTAATGAGTGGGGCGTGGCCAGATTTCCCATTACCACCACGCCCCCTTTCTTGAAACCCAGCCCGGGCAGACATCCAAGATCCGAAAACAAGCTAAAATCGTTATTAAAGCGATTTTTATCTCATGTATATAACCTTCCAGGACTGAGCTCGTAAACGATAATTTATTCAACTTAAAAACAGACGGTTCTAGCTCTTGTGAAAGTAGACACCTAACCTATATCTCCTCACAGACAGACACACACACACACGCACATATACACTGAAGTGCCACTGAATTAGGGATAGCAAAGCCTATGCTAATTGTGTAGCGCTACGCATCATGTATGCGCAAGTGAGGGCGCTGTGGTAACTGCATATATAGCGCGTACTGTGGTTGTTCTAAATTAGTTGTTGGAATTGCCAGTATGGGTAAACTGCCTGATTTAGACCCCTTCGATCGCGGACAAATCGTAGGTGAGCTACGCATGGGCCATTCAATTTCCGAAATCGTCAGACAGCTAGGATTTTCAAGGTCGACAGTGTCAAGAGTATACAAAGAATACATGGATGGTGGAAAAAAACTAGCGATCGGGCAAACTGCAAAGGACAATTAGCCTTGACAGTGCGTGGTGAGAGACGGCTCAGGCGTATTGTACGTAGCCAGCGAAGCCAAACATTAGCTCAAATTACCACCCAGTTTAATGACGGTGCCAGTCGTACAGTCAGTAAACGGACTGTGCAACGCTCGCTTCAACGTATGGGTTTCGGGAGCCGTCGACCTACGAGAGTACCATTGATCTATACTCGCCATCGGGCTGCACGTCTTGCCTGGGCAAGAGAGCACAGAGATTGGAGTGTAGAGGACTGGAAACGAGTAGCATGGAGTGATGAGTCTCGATTCCGACTACTTAACGCCGACGGGAGGCTGAGAATATGGCATCAGGCTCATGAAGCCATGGATCCTGCATGCCTGGATGGAACTGTACAAGGGCATGGTGGCTCAATCATGGTCTGGGGTGTTTTTTCGTGGCACAGTTTGGGATCTTTGGTGCGTGTACCAACCTCCCTCAATGCAATTCGGTACGTAGAGTTGTTGGGTGATCACCTCCATCCGTTTATGCTGTTCTGTTATCCGCACGGTAATGGAGTTTTCCAGCAAGACAACTGTACCTCTCACAAGTCCCGGTTGGCTCCTGGCTGGTTGGATGAGCATTCCTCTGACTTCTCTGTCATGAATTGGCCACCTAGAAGCCCAGACTTAAATCCTATTGAGCATCTTTGGGATGTTTTGGAACAAGGCGTGAAAGGCCATCACACAGAACCAAAGAACCTTACTGAATTAGGGACAGCTTTAGCCAATATTTGGCAAGACATTCCCGTGGAACGTTTCCAGAAACTTGTTGAATCTATGCCTCATCGTGTGGCAGCCGTTATCAAGGCCAGAGGAGGCCCAAGTCGTTACTAGGTAGGTATCCCTAATTCAGTGGCACTTCAGTGTAGTTGAATTAGGGATACCTACCTAGGTCCATCGAGTTTCTTTGATCTGGTGTCCCCCGACCCCGCTCGACACCATTTGACCCGCTGACCCCCCGCCCTGTCTTTGATGCTCTGTAGCAGAGACCGATGGAGGAGATGATCCACGCAGAACACAGTGAACATAAATCACTGTCTTCCCCCGCAGAATACAGAGCAGAGCACATGAATGCAAACGCAGCATCAAACCAGCCCTCTTTTCAAACAAACCTCTTTTCCCCTGCGTATCGAATTAGACTGGTTGTTGTGAAGGGGGGCTGTATCCACATTTAAGAGATGCTCTTAGGGGCACAAAAATCATTAAAAAATTAATTTAAAAAACTAATTAAGCCCCAAATTTCGTTTTTCCTGATTTAAGTTTCTCGGGTCCTAAACATTAACTGTGCCGAATTGAAACAGTCTATGATTCTATAGCGGACAAACAAACAGACAAGCTCTTTTATATTTATATATATATATATATACTAGCTGAAAACCCGCACTTTGATACGGAGTATATTCAAATTAAATACAACGGTCAATGTATGAAATTAATGCCAAAAATAAATACAAAAATAAATAAATAAATAAATAAATAAATATATACATACATATATATATATATATATATATATATATATATATATATATATATATATATATATATAATAAATACGACGATCAATGTATACAATTGATGTAAAAAAAAAAAAAGAAAATATTTATAAAAAAATCATAAGGGATTTTTTATAGACAAAATAATGTAGAAGAAAATATTCAAATTAAATCTAATAGGACATACTAAAGAATATAATACAGTTAATATAGTACAGTTCGAGGAACATATCTTTTACTGTATTTTAATATTTTTTGGATAATGTCCAATCGTCTGCCGCATTAGCAAGAAAAAAAAAGCACCGGACCTCGGAAATTAACCTTCGTCTGTGTATTCAGGTATTGCTACGTAGCGACCAGTCTTCAGGTGACTCATGGGTGATTGGCCGCGAAGGTCTGGGGAACCGGTGGAGAATTAAACTTGCCTATTTCGTTGTTATGCATGTGACGATAAATTTATTTAAAGTGCCAGAAAAAGAAATTACGTGATCAGCGTTTAATACATTAAATTCTAAAAATTAATTTTTAAAAATTCACCGAAAATCAGAAAATGTTGGTAAAGATTCGGAAAAGATTTCATATTAAAGGTACTTTTAAGAACTTTCTCGTGATATAAATTTTATAACCCTCAAATTATTATTTTACATGCAAACTTAAAAAAAGTTACTAAACCAGCTTAAAAATTCAATTTGAAAAAATCTAAGAAGAATTTTTCAAAAAATTTTCTTAGTGCACCCCTACACTATAAGAAGAATCGCCATGCAAAATTTCAGCCCTTTAGGTCTAGCGGCTTGGTCTGTGCGTTGTATGTCAGTCAGTTACGGATCTGTTATATATATATATATATATATATCGCGTCCTTTCCGTGACACGACTGGTTCTCTCCTGATTTGGGTTGGGAAATGAATACCATCACTAAAGACACACGACTTTAATACATATATTGACGAACAAATACAAATTAACTACTGTATACAAATTATTTACCAGTTTGTCACGCACACATCACAAAGAGGTACGAATCCCCCATTCCTCTCTTCTCAGAGCCACGTCCACCCACACTCTGTTGTTCTTCACGGGCCCCTTCACTGCTCCCCTTCCCCCACGACCGCTCGTTACCTTTCAAGGGGTCTTTGTCGAGGCGGAATGCTCTCTCTGTCTCACCCACGCACACATATCTATGAAGCCAGGTATACAGGGCTTGAAGGATTTTAATTTTTGAACATTTTTCCAAAAAAATTATGATAAATTAAAGGGCGATATTTTAGTTTGTTATACAAATCTATAATTTCTTTTTAATATTAATGTGCAAATAATGGTTTACTGTTATATTTGAATAATGTTTTGCACTTCTGTTGTTTTTGATTGCTGACTTAAGCTTTTTATACTAAATGTTATTCGACTTATGCCCTTTTGACTACAAATACTTTTTGATTTCATTTTAGTTTTTCCTTTTTAACTAAAACTATTGTAAAAAATTTTTGTCACAGAAAGTAATTAAAATTTATATGATAAAACTTGAGTTTTATTTAAAGCAATACGCCATCGGAGTGCGACGCCATTTCGGCTTTGGAGACCAGAACTAATCGCTCCCATGTTAACGTCCATAGAGGAAAATTTCCAGGATTTTTTACTTCAAAGACTATATTTTTAAACTCTTAAAACCTATTGAAATGTATACCGAAGAACGTCAACTTAATTTTAAAAATACTTTTAACCGTGTCCCAAACGCAATATTTAAAGGAAATCGAAAGGTTTCTTTGGAAATCGGCAATTTTACGCTTTGTGCGCAAACATTTGGCACAGAGTTGGCTGATTTTCGCCAAGTGCGAATTTTTTTGTACATTTCAGATTAATCTCTGGTTTGGCGATAAATATCTCATCAGGGCAATGATTATAGCATTTAATAAATGCTTTTGGAATAGAATGAGAAAATATAAAATGCATTTCTAACAATTTATTTTTAAAAAATACTTCAATTATTAAAAAAAAGGGATTTTCATACAACATGAAAAAATACGTAATCTTTTCGGATTTCTTAGAGATAAAAATAATAATCTAGAAACAAAGATTTAAAAAATTAATAAACAAAATAAGGAAAATTTTGAAATTGTTTTTGGGAGGCAACAACTTAATATTTAAACTATGATGCTCATATAAATTATGTCAAGTATTCTGTTGAAGTTTAACCCTCAAATTCAGGCAATAAAACAGTCCCAATGCTTAGTGAAAAAAAAATTATTTTTCGGTGTTTCTAGTGAAAAGAAATAAGGTCTAAAATAGAAAAATCTCATATTTATTGGACAGTAATTGAAGAATCACTTGGGCTAAATAAAATCCCATTTTATTTCTTTTTTAATCGCCCCCAAAAGACACGTTTTCTTTCCTTTCTTTTTTTCTGTGTGTATACGTCTTTTTATTTAATTAAAAACAAAAATTTAAATTTAAATTATCTTAACTCAGCAATAATTATAGCTTAAAAACCTCTACTGACCAATTTCACGAGCACCCTTACTCAAATTAATCATAGTCATCATTGGATAAGCCTTTCGCCGCTAAGGTATTCCGAAAAGAGCCATAATGGCGATAATGTGTTTGAAACTTTTGGAACGAAGTTCTTTTACGCGACTTACAGTAGAGTGAACTGGCAGGAATCGTCACGTAACGAAAAAACGTTATGACCCCTCCAAAAGACCTTTCTCTCAATGGACTCTGTGGCTAAATGGATATCGCATCGGACTGCGGAGCGTGAGTTCCACGGTTCAAATCCCCGCACAAGCAATTTTAACTTCCTTTGTAATTTAATTTCCTTTGTAATGTTAATTCTTCTGTCAAAGTTTAAAAAATCATACCTTAGAATTCATGGATCCAGTTACGCAAAATTCTAATCTACTATTACTTTCTGAAACGTGGATAAGAAATGAAGAAGAAATTGTTCGTCCTAATTTCAGTTGCATTTCTCGTTATAAGCGAGACAATGTTCGTGCAGGTGGAGTCGCAATAACTCTGAAGATACCGCCGACATTTGTACAGAAAATATGAGAATATATTTGTCTAACATTAGTGAATTGAGTACTAGGCAGTCATCAGTTGGTGACATTTGTTCAGTTGTTTGTGAAATGGGAAATGATGTTAAAGTAGTTATAGTAACTATTTATATATCCCCAAATCAAAAGATTGAGGATATAACATTATTTATCCATCGATCGTTGTTAGAATATACTGAGGGAGGTTCTAAATTACTTAACCAAAATTTTCATACACTTCCACTCATATTGGCTGGAGACTTCAATGATAAAGAAAAATTTGAAAAGCTCACATCTTTTTTATCAGGTACATATGATTTAAGTATTAATAATGACCCAGCGCAGTTCACAACGAAATACTGTACAACCGTTGATGCTGTTTTCTCGAGATACTTGGATAAAATTGAATCTCAAACATATGCATCTTATTATAGTTACCATATGCATCTTATTGTAGTTACCATATGCAACTTATTATAGTTACCATAAGCCAATAATTACCATGATACAATATAATGATAAAATTTATAAAGAATTTTTTCTTATTTAGAATTTTTTATATATAATTTATAATTCACTATTTTATATTTAACTTTTAATAAATGACTATTTTTTCCTAAAATATTAAATGGAATTTATTGTTTTAAATCCTTACTTTACATTTTTGCTTTGAAAAAATGATAAAAAATAAAAATAAAATATACAAATTAGAGAGAGAGAGAGAGTTGGTTGAATAAAAGAGGGCTACGCTTTTTGGCGTTACAAAAATGCACTAATATAATCAATAGAAATCTACATATTAAATTACGTTTAGAGTGGAAAAAATAACGTAAGGAACTTCGTTCCTGACGGGGGTCCCCCGACCGCACAATTTTTTTAATCATGTTTTATAGTATCAAAACTTCAATTTTCACACTTAAATAAACTATCATTATCTACTTCGAAATCCAACAGGAACATTATTCAGAAGTAATCATAAATGTAGGAATTTGATATGTTTCAGTTATAAAAAGTCAGATTTATAACTGAAATAGTAGATAAATACTAGTCAATCAGAAGAGCATATATTTTTTTAAATAGGCAAAAGAAGATCTGAGGAAAAAAAACACAAATTAAACTTACTTCAACTTCGTAAGTTTCATTTTTCATTGATGCATGAACACATGGACGTATAATCCCACACGGGTCGTAATAAAACGACTCTAAGTGGGAAGACTTCAAAACATCTTGCCCTCGTTTTATTAAATTTAAATTCCCGCTGAAAAAAGAACAAATATCGTAAGTTGTCATTGTACACGGCTAACAGACACCGGAAATGAATTAATCTAAACAATCCCAAAAGGATTTGGCATCTTTTATTTAGAAGGTTACCATACAAGGGTTATCATAATTTTCTATTTCAATACTCTTATCGCCTACTAGGCAGTGTTTGGCAAAGTGAAATTCGAAAGTGAATAGTATTTATTTTTTTTATCATTAAAAATAGTGTGTCCAGGCGTAATTTTTATGAAAAATCGCAGATTTTAAATAAACTAAGGTTTACCTCGCAGGAATTTCTTTAAGTATGGATAGGTTTCGAGCAAGAGTCTCCGCAAAAATGAGGCAATGCTAATCTCCATAGAGTTTCCTAGTTTAGATCTCCAAAGGACTCCAAGATGGCCGCCTCACTCCGAGGACGTATAATGTTACCAACATTATGTAACATTGTGTTTTCATTACACGAGATTAATCTATACTTATATATAAAGAGAGAGCAATTTTGTACGTGGAGGGTAATCTCCAGAACCACTGCACCTATTTGAAAAATTCTTTCACTGTTTGAAAGGTACATTATTCCAGATGGACATAGGCTATATATTATGTATATCTGATCAGTAGAAATAAAGTTAGGGTCTTAATCCTAACAATCTCCATTGTTACCGCTACTGTCCTCTACCGCTTTTTGTTCCGACGACTTCATCTATCCTTATCATGGTGCTATCGCGCTGGGCTTCTGTTCTGTTCAGACGTTAGTGGTTCGAACCTAGCTGTTCTCCGGCACGCCTTTTTCTTTTAAAATATTGACTTTAATAAATAACTAACGTAATATTAATTTGAATATTATTTTAGGTGCTTAAAATAATTAAAAAACATTCTTTACTTAAAATCCTTTTTTTATTTTTGTATTTTTATTTCATCTCTTAACCTCTTTCTTTTAAAAAAATTACTTTAATTAATAACTAACATAATATTAATTTGAATATTATTTTAGGTGCTTAAAATAATTAAAAAAACATCCTTTACTTAAAATCCTTTTTTTATTTTTTATTTTTATTTCATCTCTTTTTCTAATTTTGGGATACCAATATGTATCTATACTTCTATAATCTATATATATACTTATATATATAAAGAGAGAGCGATTTTGTACGTGGAGGGTAATCTCCAGAACCACTGCACCTATTTGAAAAATTCTTTCACTGTTTGAAAGGTACATTATTCCAGATGGACATAGGCTATATATTATGTATATCTGATCAGTAGAAATGAAGTTAGGGGCTTAATCCTAACAATCTTCATTGTTACCGCTACTGTCCTCTAGCGCTTTTTTGCCGAAGACTTCAACGATCCTTATCGTGGTGCTATCGCTGTGGGCTTCTGTTCTGACATTAGCGGTTCGAACCTAGATGTTCTCCGGCACGCCTTTTTCTTTTAAAGAATTAACTTTAATTATTAAGTAACGTAATATTAATTTGAATATTATTTTAGGGGCTTAAAATAATTAAAAAAACATTCTTTACTAAAAATACTTTTTTTATTTTTGTATTTTTATTTCATCTCTTACTCTAATTTTGAGATACCAATGTGTATCTATACTTCTATAATAATATATAAAGAGAGAGAGCAGATTTTGTATGTGGAGGGTAATGTACAACTTTTGTACATTACAATGTACCTTACAACTTTTCCTTTGTCAACCGCAGTCAAGTAACCATAGCAACACCCTTTAGCTTACGGGGTCTGTTTTTCGAAATCGCTCTTTAGAACGGGAAAATGTTATCTACTTCCTATTTCCATTTTACGTGTGGGACATTCAGTGTGGGGGTGGTCAGGGGAAAGAGTGGTTATTTGCTTTATTACTATTGAAGAAGAATTTCAATAGCAGTTCATCGGCACCCCGTGCCTCTTTCATCTCTCAAAAGGCTGAAAATGGATGAACCGCGGGTGAATCGCCCTTTTGATGTCTCTTGCCTGAAAAGAAATAGCCTCTAGCTAGAACGACAAAAGATTATTATTCAGTCCTTTTTTGCAAGATTCTCTTTCCGTTCCCAGAATGTCACACAATTGTTCCTTGGGGGCAAAGCCGTTAGGAAAGTCACAACGAAGTGGAATTCGAGACTATATCTCTGCCGACATCACACCGTATTTTTCGAGAGTATGTGCTTCGGATATATGCTATCCCTCCCCGTAAGGAAAAGGTTGTAATATTTTAAAGATTCAAGTAGAGGAGGTTTATTGAAGAAAACTACATTTGGAACTAAGCTTTTTATTGGATATTTAAGGGAAAAAAATATTTGCAATTTATTGGCTATCAACTGGAAATTTATTGGTATAATATTTTGTTCCACCCGGACAAAGTCGGGACGGGCCGATAGTATCATATAAAATAACCTTTATTTGATTTATTGATAATTAATATTTTCAAGGAGTGTTATCAGGGTCGATATCTTCAAGATTTGGATCCGAATTTTCAATATTACTTGCTGTTTTTAGTTCCAGTTAGAAAGGATGGAATATTGGCATAGGCGTAACGTGCTTTTAACTTTTTTTTTGGGGGGGGGGGGCGCGAATTGAATTCAGTTAGTGCCCTCCTTAGCGCACTGACTTCCGGACGTTCCTTAAAATATGAATTATTATGATTTTTAAAAATTAAATAGCAATAGAATTAATGCTTGAGTAGTATTCAAAAGTTATACAATGAGAAAAATAAATATAATATAAATAAAAGGAGGAAAAAAATATAGCATCGAATTTTTGTTATGGATCATATCTGTGTTAAAAACTATTTTAAGGCTAAAGATATATTCTGTATCTTCAGTTTCACAGTTTGAAAAAGCGGGGAAAAACCAACTTTCTTAAAAGATTTCTAGAATTTTCCTATTTTAACTGAACTTCTATTAACGTTTTAATTTATTTTAAGTTAAGTTGGGGGGGGGGGCACGTGCCAATTCTCTTTGTCCAATTAATTTACCGCCGCTGTTTATATACGCTTTCCTAGATTCATTTTTTCTTTTTTATCTTTTCGGACTTTTATAGAGCATTTCTTCTCTTTATTTTCATTTGAAACCTGATTTTCCCTAATACTTTCCTGAAAATTAATCTAATTTTCACCATTTATACAACTTGTACTTTAGTTCTGTCCACCAGTAGTTTGTGGAGCAACATTGTAAAAAGACACAAGGTGATTTGAACCTTTTATACCAGTCATGAATGTTTTACACAAAGCAATCAGAAAGACATAACTTGATTTGTGGCTTTTATACTAATCGCAGAACTATAATTTCGACTTAGGTCTTTTGTACAAAGAAATGTAATTTTGTATACAAAAGTAATAGACTATGATATTTCCCGTTCTAAAGAGGGAATCGGAAAAATGGGCCATGTAAGCTAAAGGTTAAAGATTCTCTTAGCTAAAAGAAAGACTATAAGTAAAGATAAGGAAATTGGAAAATCAGAAACAGAAGAAAGGATCGCTAGAGCAGATCCTTTCTTCTTGGATTGAAAAGTTGCAGTCGGGCTTGAGCAGCTTCCAATCCAGTCAAACAGTCCAGTCGATGAGATTATTAACTCTAGCATATTACTGATATTTAGTTGTTTAACATATTATAAGGAATATAACGATTAAGAATTATTTATAAAAGATATATAGAGCGGCGAGATTGACAAGCGTCCTGTTCACCCCATATCCAACACTCTAAGTTTCGTTTTTCCTTTTGATCACCTATGGTGCAATATGCCCAGCGACAGCTAGGCACCACAAGTAGAAACGGAAGTAATTATATAAGGGGTAGGATTGTTTAACAGTTATGGTTGGTAATAGGCACAATTAGGGGAATAGAATTAATAACTGGTGGGGGATATTATTACTCACAAACACACTATATATTAACATATATATGGCACCCAGGCAAGAAAAGTGATACAACTAAAAAATGCAGCATTTGTGAAAAATCAACGTAAAGAATACTATACAGCTTGAACTATCATTACAATAAAACTGACACAACTGCCTTCAGGTGGACAAATTTCCAGATAGAGATGTGTCGCTTTTCGTGCACGATGGGCACTTCATACATATTTTTCAATGACATAACCTCAAAATTGCCATTTTTTGACTTGTGTCACTTTTCTTGCCCGGGTGAGATATTATATATAAATATACAGTTGAACTCCGATATATCGTTTTTCAAGGGACCGTTTGCATGGGACGATAAATGTTGGAACATAACAAAGAAATATATATATATATATATATATATATATATTATGTACCTATGGGTATTTATGTATTACAGCTGAAACTTGGATGATCCCTCCCTTCCCCCCCCCAGAAAAAAAATACTATATCTCTGGAACCATAAGGCCTAGAAAGCTGAAAATTTGAGTGATGGTTCCTCTTAAGGCTCAAGTGCACGCAAAGAAATTTTTATTAACAGTACAGATTTTAAGGGTGTTGACAGGGGCTTAATCCCCTCCCCCCCACACAAAAAACCCCCGCATTTCTGGAATCATAAGGGGTAGGAAGCTGGAATTTTGTATGGTGATTCTTCTTAAGCCCGAGGTGCTTACTAAGAAATGTCTTTATAAAAATATAAATTTTAAGGGGTTTAAAAGGGGTTAAAATCCCCGAAAAATATACTATATTTCTGGAACCATAAGGCCTAGGAAGCTGAAATTTTGAGTGGTGGTTCGTCTTAAGCCTTAAGTGCCCACAAAGAAATATTTCTTTTAAAATACAAAGTTTAAGGGATTAAATGGTACTAAACCCCCCCCCCTCCCACACACACCCAAAAAAGAAAAAAAAGCGGATTTCTGGAACCAAAAGGTGTAGGAAACTGAAATTTTCACTGGTGGTTCACCTTAAGCCCTAGGTGCTTACTGAAATTTTTTAATACTGATTTTAAGGGGGTTTCATCCCCCCGAAAAAAATGTACCTCTAGAACCATACTTTCTAAGTTACAATTTTGTGTTCCGTTTCCTCTAAGGCCCTCAACGCTCTCCAAGAAACCTTTTTGGAAAATTCAATCTTTAGAGGGGGGTTAAATGGTGCTTAAACTCCTAAAATAATACACTGAGCGACAGATTACTCTATCTCTGGAACCATACTTTCTATGAAGCTATAATTTTGTATGACATTGTTCTTAGGTCCTAGATCAATGATGCACAAACTTTTTTCGACCGCGACCCACTGTCTTTAAATAAAAAGTTACTCGACCCCTTATGAACATATTTTGGTCGTAGAAAGTTTTTTTATAAATTCGGAAAACGTTCACAAAGATAGGAAAAAATAAGCAAATTTTTGCTATTTTCAAAATCAATGAACTGGTAGATTATGGGTATATATTAACTTTGCATAATAGCAAAAAAATGTCTCCACTTGTTTTAGCCAAATCTCATGGGACCAAAACTAGATACATCTTGAAATATTAGTAAGTATTTGTATTTCATTTTGGTAAAAATGAACAAAAATTAAAAAATTTAAAAAATAGCATGTTTTCAAAATGATAAGCTACATACTAAAACATCGAAAATTATAAACTTCCATTTACTAACATAAAATTAAAATAGCAAAATATGAATAAGAAGGGGGAGCCTATACCTCGAATAATATTTCTTGAATATTTGCTGATAAAATTGAGTGTGGCACTCTCGTATCATATTCAGTGTTAAGTCTTAATCGTTGTATGGTTTTTATGACAACTCAATTTGAAAACCTACTCTCACACATATAGGTACTAGCGAACAGAAGCAATGTAAGTATACCCTTGCAAGACTGTTTGACACCTTATATAACAATGTCATATAATATAATTTTTAACATGTTATAAAAATATTAAAAAACGTAATTATAAAAACTTGAAGCACATTTTTAATTAATTATTTCAATGATATAAATTGACTTCAAACTATTCGCGAGCCTTTTCATTTTATTTTGTGATCCACAAAGATGGATGCCGTCATTTTGATGGTTTCGGATATACAATTGAGAATCATGCCTGTATTTATGTCCTCAGGCTTCTGAAATTTTATGACCTCTTCTAATTCTACGCGAAATATGCACACACATTTACAAAATTATATTCGATACTGAGAGGGGGAGAAAATATGTTGTATACCTACTAAGACTGAAACCCGTGAATTTGACGGCAATATAGAAAACAGACAGAAATCTTTAAAATAATACTGGGAATTATGTTAGTTACTTTTCTTCTCTTCTCCCTTTTTCAAATAACAGAAATATCGGATCTTCGGAAATATTCGTGTTAAAAAATAAGGACTGCACAAACCATGCGTATATTTTTACGGATAAACTATACCAGGTTGTCAACTCGGCATACATGCATAAAAATATATCTAAATATATGCTAATTTATTATATATTGGTATGAAATAATTCAAAAGTTAAAGTATTTAACCATTTTTTTTAAAAAGCATCAAATATTTTAAATTCTTGATTTTATTTAGGATATGGAAATTTTAAGAGCTATTTGAGTAGATTCAACTTGTGTTCGGCGACCCCCTGTGACTGCAGCGTTGGTGGTGAGGAAAATGCTGAACATGTTCTGTTTTTGTGTTCGAAATACCGCAGGGAGAGAAATTTTTTTAAATTGGAGCTTAAGGACTTAAATATTAACTGGCCTCCTAATTTCTTTCTGCTCGTTTCTGGGAAGTGTGCTTTCGGCTTATTTTGTAAATTTATTGTTAATATTTGTAATTCTTCTTAGTTTCTTTTTCTTTTATTTTGTTCTGTCTGTTTCTTCTGCTTTCTTAGTGTTTTATACTTACCTCTGTAAGTCCCGTGTGATACTTTCTGGTACATGGGAATTTTATGTGTATTTTTTAATTAAAAAAAACAAAACATGACTGCATTCAGTCTTTTTAGCAAGAAAAAAAAATTCCGTCTTTCTAGTGTTAGTAAGATTTTAAAAAAAATATTTCAACTTTTAAGGGGGTTAAAAAAGAGACAATCACCAGAAAGGAAATAATAATTGATCACTGTATCTCCGGTTCTAAGCTTTAGGTAGCTGAAGACCCAGCCAATCTTGCGAACAGAAAACGGCCTAGAGCCGTTCTCTGTTCTTAATGTGTCTGTTTTTGTGTCTTTCTCCTTTGCGAGAGCTTAATAATAATAAAAAAATATTATTAAAATCATAAAATAAAGTAAAAACGTTAAAACTCATAAAAATCTTCTATATAACATAAAAACGCGTTTCTCTCTTTTTAAATTTTTAAGTTCCTACGGGGAGCATTTCTGTTTATTTTTCTATACTTAAACTATCTACTCTTAAGTACAACATGTGGTTGTACTTTCTGCCAGCCCACATGCGAGGTAATCCTTTCGGGGATCAACTAAGCAGTTTTGTTAGAACTCCCGGATCCGAATGCCAACCTATCAGCTTTCACCTTTCTCTCAATTGGTCAAACTCAATGCAAACTTATGTTGGAGGGCACGGCTCATATAGCGTTGTTACCCAGTTTTTCCTGATGGTCCTGATGGTAGGTAGCTGAAAGTTTGTACGGTGGTACCTATAAGGCCCTAGATGCTAACTAAAAAGTCTTCCTAAGAAATACAAAATTTAAGGGGTTTAAAGGGACTTAAACCCCTCCGAAAGCAACGACTGACTGATCACTCTGTCTTCGTAACCAGAAGGCCCGAAGAAGCTGACATTTTGCTACGTCGTTCCTCTAATACCTCAGATGCTCAGAAGGATTTCCTGAAACAAATCCAATTTCTAAAGATGTTAACATAGGGCGTTAAATCCCCTAAATATATATATATATATATATATATATATATATATATATATATAAATCGTAAGGGATATTTATTTTTTTTGGATAATATCCAATCGTCTGCTGCATTAGAAAGAAAAAAAATATTTTTTTGTCTATTTAGTTGTTATGCACGTGATGATAAATTTATGTGATGATAAAGTACCAGAAAAGGAAATCAGCATTTAATAAATTAAATTCTAAAAATTAATCTTTAAAAATTCACCAAAAATCAGAAATCAAGGTAAATGTTCGAAAAAGATTTCATTTCAAAGGAATTTTTATGATCTTTCTCGTGATATAAATTTTATAACCCTCAAATTATTATTTTAAATGCAAACTTTAAAAAAGTTACAAAAACAGCTTAAAAATTTAATTTAAAAAAATCTAAGAAGAATTTTTCGAAAATCTTTCTTAGTGCACCCTTACACCATAAGAAGAATCGCCATGCAAAATTTCAGCCCTTTAGGTCCAGTGGTTTGGTCTGTGCGTTGTATGTCAGTGAGTCAGTGAGTCAGTTACGGAACTCTTTTATATATATAGATAACCCATATTTAATGTTGAATTACTGTCGTCAAATTAAAGCGTGAACTCCTCTGAGGAATGCCAACACTTTATTATTAAAGTAAATTTAAATGAATCGAATTGCATACTTGATGGTAATAGTATCGCGAGGCGCGGATAATCAGCGAGTTTTTATCCTAATCGAAAGAAATAAAAATAAAAAGCTCAAAACGAAACTCATAACGAAATGCCCCACCAGCGAAAAGCAATGAATAGCGGGAACGAAACAAGGAAGAGACGCATTCAGCGCTTCATTGCCGGTTAAGTTTCAGCTATAATAAATAAGTACCAATATATGTGTATATATATATATATATATATATATATATATATATATATATATATATATATATATATATATATATATATATATATATATATATATCATGCGTCTGGACAAGGTTCATCCCTTGA
>OU015498.1:174147406-174189906 GCA_907164885.2 Dolomedes plantarius | reverse complement strand
ATTTAATAATAATAATACACTTGTTTTATAATAATGATTAACATTATTCAAACAATGATAATTGTTGGACAGTTTTTTAGTGACCACTTTTTGATCGAAGTAACTCATAACTCATTCATATGTTCAATAAAGGAAGTACTTAAGTAACAATATCTTTTTCTGATATTTTTTATTCTCTTTACTACTTTGGGCTTATCGCAATAAGCCTGGATGAAACCAGACTGTTAAAGCAAACTACTGCGAATTTTCTAAGTAGCCTAAAGGTGTATGGCCTCATTACAAGAAACCTAAAAAATATCATGTGCATTAGAAAATTGTCAATAATTTTCCAATTAGCTTGGCGCATTGCAAAATGACGGTGCTCTTTGCAATAAGCCGGATTTGTCAATTCGCCTACGAAATGTATAACGATTGCTAGGATCTTTAACTGAACTTTTTTTCGAGTGCTAAGATGAGCCATTTAGGCCATCTGACTTGGCTATATATATATATATATATATATATATATATATATATATAGGTGGTTATCAAAATGATGGAAACACATCAATTTTAGTGGTGTTTATGGAAGTGCTTCGTATTCCTTAAAAAAAAGTTTAGGGACCAATATTTTTTATAGAATATAGTGTATACATTATTCTACTCTAAAGTAGCAGTAATGAAACTATGGGCATCAGGCTCTTTGGGGGCTAGCGTAAGATGTCAAACCTTGTAGACCGTGCAGAAGGGGAAATTGGTGAAGCACGTTTAATTGGAGTATCTGTTACAACAGCCCCCATGGGTTTGGGTGTTTATCGAGCTATGATATCGGAAGTCATGATTGCATACAGAGTTCACGGAAAGACATCCTCCGTGAAACAGAATAGTGGACGAAAGGAAAAGCTAAGTCAAAGAGACTGACGGGTATTGAAGTGGGCTGTGATATCAAAAAAGACGACAACTGCAGCCAAAGTGACCGTAGAGCTCCATGTGAATCTGCAGGCTCCAGTACCAGTCATTACAGGTAAGAGAAAACTTAAAAAAAAAAAACATTTATGGGAGAGTAGTAATTCCCAAGCCACTTGCAACAGATGTGAAAACAAACCGTGATACGTTGAAATATGACATTTGGTTAGACGAATCATTGTTCACTTTGTTTCCTGCAACATTACGTGCGTATGTCTGAAGAATACCTACACAAGCATATTATCATGCTTGTCTCATGCCAGCTGTCAAACATGGAGAGGAAATTTCTTAGGGTTTCGGCGGCCATCTCATGGTCTTTAAAAGGGATCTATTGTAACCCCGAAAGGGAGATTGACTGGGTAGAACTATGTCGAACTTTAAGCCACCCAGATCCATCCTATGGTGCAAAAATTGTTTCCTGCAGGAGATGGCGTTCTCCATGATGATAATGCTCCGATCCATACAGCTAGATGTGTCAGATCGTAGTTTCAGGAACATAAAGACCAAGTCAAACACTTTATCTGGCCCGCACAGTCCCTAAACCTCAATATCATCGAACTGCTGTGGTCTGTTTTAGGGAACAGAGTCAGGAATCAATATCCAGCAATAGCATCTCTACAGGAACATTGACGATTTATCCATAAAGAATGGAATAATATTCCCTTAACCACTATTCATGACTTTCATAATTCACTTCCTTAGTGAATCCAGGTGGTATTAAATGCCATAGATGGTGCTATGCCATATTAATAAAGAATTTCCTGTTTTTCCATTATTTTGATTACCACCTGTATATATATATATATATATATATATATATATATATATATATATATATATATATATATATATATATATATATATATATATACACAGGTGATTATCAAAATAATGGAAACACTAAGAAACATCATGAAAACCTTTATTAATACGGGGCATGATAACCTTTGTCATGTAATACCACCTGATTCCCCTTTAAATTGAATTATGCAAGTCATAAATAGTGGTTGAGAATATATTATACCATTCTTCAGGGAAAAATCATGAAAGTTTCTGTAGAGATGCTGTGGTGGACATCTTACCTTTATCTATCCGCTTATACATATCACAGTGGTTGGATGATTTATAGCCGGGGGGATTGTACAGGGCAAGATAAGATATTTGCCTTCTTTTTCTTGCTCTTCAAACCAATACTTGGTAGATTTAGCTGTATGTATAAGGGGATTATCATACTGGAGAATGCCATCTCCTACAAGAAACAATCTTTGCACCATAGGATAGACTAGTTAGCTTAAATTTCGACATAGTTCTGCTCTTTCAATCTCCCTTTTAGGGTTACGATAGGACTTGAAGAAAACCATGAGATGCCATCCGAAACCCTGATAGATCTACCTCCATGATTGACAGTTGAGATGAGACAGCCAGAATCTTACACTTGTGTAGGGATTCTCCAGACATACGCATGTCCTGTTGCGAGGAATAATGTGAAAAATGATTCGTCGCACCAAATGCCGTTTTTCGACATATTACTCGACCAGAATTTGCACTCGGGGCACCATTGAGGACGATATTTTGTGTTGGCATCTATTATAAGTGGCTTGGGAATAACTACTCTTCCATAAATGCTTTGATTGTGAAGTTCTCTTCTACCTGTAATGGTTGATACCGGAACATGGATATGCAGGTTGAGATCTTCGGTCATTTTGGTTGGATTTGTTTTACTTCTTCATGTCACAATCCGCTTCAATACCTCGTCCGTCTCTTTCAGTCAGCTCTCCCTTTCGTCCACTATTCTGTTTGGCAAAGGATGTTTTTCCGTGCACTCTGTATGCTATCATGACTTTCGATACCATAGCTCAAAAAACACCCATTAGCCTGGGGGTTGCAGCAACAGCTACTCCAATTTAAACGCGCTCCAACAATTTGCCCTTTTCGCAAGGTCTGCAAGGTTTGACATTTTACGCTGTTTCC
This sequence comes from Dolomedes plantarius, assembly GCA_907164885.2. Taxonomy (NCBI): domain Eukaryota; kingdom Metazoa; phylum Arthropoda; class Arachnida; order Araneae; family Dolomedidae; genus Dolomedes; species Dolomedes plantarius. The sequence goes on along the minus strand of OU015498.1, from coordinate 174,186,990 downwards.
CTCAAAAGTACGATGCCCTTAGCTTCATTACTTCTACCTGACAGTAGAATAATACATACACTATATTATATGAAAATTACCGGTGGCCAGACTTGTTCTTTAAGGAATACGAAGCATATTCATAAACACCCCTAATATTGATATGTGTTTCCATTATTTTGATAACCACCTATATATATATATATATATATATATATATATATATATATATATAAATATATATATATATATATATATATATATATACATATATACACTGGAACTTCTTTATATCGAACCTCAAGGGGAACGAGTAAATATCGAATTATCGAGGATTTCGATATACGGAGGTTCGATTTAATAATAACTTGGGAGTGTTAGGCAGGTTCAGGGGGAAATGAAAAACTTCGATTTATCAAGGAATTCGATTATATCGAGGATCCACCGTGTGTGTTTATATATATATATATATATATATATATATATATATATATATATATATATATATATATATATATATATACTTTTTTTTCTGTGTGTGTGTATGTATAAATAACTTACTTCAGGAGATTTCTCTCTTCATTCTCCGTGTATCGATGATTACACATGAAAGAGATAATCATATCACGCTTTAACAGTGATCGGTGACACGTTTGAATAATGATTCCAGTTCGTTTACTCTCCTTGGATCCCTGCCCGGGCCAGGTTTCAAGAACGGGGGAGTGGCCGGAAAGCGAAATATGGCCACGCCCCAGCTCATTTCATCACACGCGACGTCTGCTTATTTTCTAGACAAGATTAAGATGGATAGCCAGTATACAGAATTTTGCATTTTAAGGGAGCACAGGTCCCACAAGCTTGTCGAAATTGAAGACATAATCATGTTCGAACTCATCAAAGTTACAAAGAGAACGATTGTTTTGATTTTGGGTAATACAGTTTCTTAGCCCTTTTTTGCTCTAAATGCTTGCCGCGATGCTTCGTTGTGATTATCGCAGGGGCGTATAACGAGTTCAAATGCAAGCGTGAAGCTTATCGCTGGCTGCATAACGGCTCGTTCCCATCAGTGACGTAGCGACATATTCAGCGCCCTGGAGCAAGTAAAATCGCTGCGCCCACTTGTTTCTCGGAAGAGTTCTAGCGAAATTTCTTTTCTATCTGATCTTCTTATTTCGATTTAAAACCTTACTTAATAACAATTTATTTGAAAATCAAAACATTTGAACAATAAGATATTCAATTTAATAAATATAAATATAATAATAAAACAAATAATAATTCTTTAAGTACGGAGTACCTACTAATATTTACTACAGATTTTATAAACTGTATTGACAAAATATACGTATGCATGTTTAGTATTCACATAAAAATCTTCAAAATTGTTGTTTTCTCACTTTTTCGTTTGTAAATCAATCAATCACTTTCTCCAGATCAAGTTGAAAAACTATTGTTTTTTCATTTTATATAGTGGTCAAAGACCGCGTTGTGACATGATGCTTTTTAACTATGTTTTGATTAATTTTATCTTTGTAAAACTTCTTTCTGCTGTCGATGTCGTCACCGGTAAAGTTAAAATATCAGGCATGGTGTAATAATGTCAAAGAAGCAACTTGAGGCTGCGGTATGAATTAAAAGTAGTTCAGCAACTTCGCGTATTGAAGTAATTTGTTTTAATTGAATATAAAATCACATTTTAAATCGAAGCAGTTGAGGTCCAAAGCTAGGTGAAATATTAGAAAGATATGCGGATTGTAATAATCTTCATGAGTACCTTGCAGCATTTTCGAGACTGCGTTAATAGGTTCGAGTAGTTTACTTTGTACAATTATCAAAATGATTGTTAAAAATTGCTGAAGATAATTATCAAATATTTAACTTCACGTTTCTCGTCATCATTTATCCATTCAATGATAAATGTGTCAATATTTTAATTTCATCAAAATAACCAGAACGTAGTACATCAAGACCCCGAACACGGGAAGACCATCATGTTGGACAAACTTTTTAAATGTTTTTGCTAAGTTGGTTTGATTCATGTTCATTAATATTACCCTGACAAAACTGAAAAAAGTCAATTTTTCTATCTGTTCCTAAAACTGCCTGCTTCCTGTACATTGGTGATATTGTCGATGATCACTATACTCAAATTATGAGAACAGCAGTACAGAAATCTGGCAGCGAGGTTTTGTTATTTAATCCTTGATTGTACCCCTGAGTAGGCACCGCTCATATTCGCAGCCCCATCGTAACCTTTACCCCCCCCCCCCCCAATTTTGATAGCTCTGGGAAATTTCCAATAATTTTTTAAACTGCTGTTTCTAATCCTTGTGATGTTAGATCAGTAACTCGAGTAATTCCACAAAACATTTCCATTATTTGCAGCTCGTTTGGTTTCTCATTTTCATCTTTTTTTATTATTACATAACGGAATACAGTACTTAACTGATCGATTTTTGATATATCTTGCGTTGTATCTGATATTATTGTTATGAAAGTTTCATGTTTACTCAAATTAATTAATTCATTTTGTATACCCGGATTCAGGTAATTGGTATTGCCATGGTATATAAAAGTTCTTTTTATATACCATGGAGTTCTTTAACAGATCTGCTAAAACATCATCATAGCAAGAAAGTAATTTAATTATTTCTAGAAAATTTCCTTTGGAAGTTTCTACAGTTTTAAGATCTGTAATCCTATGCGCTTGGAAATGTAAATTAATTATAACAAGTGTGATAGTTACATCTACAAAGCGTCGCAACACTTTGCTCCAATAATTTACCGCACTTTTACCATGTTTTCATTAACTCGCTTTCTTGTTTGTGTGTGTGTGTTTGTCCAGTACAAATCTTGCAATCGATTTTTAACTAACTTCCCGACTAGCTAGATATTTGAAACTTTTAGAATAGCTTAGAACACGATGGAAATGCATTATTTTAATACTTTTAGCCATCTTTAAGCATAATTGAATTTATTTTCAGTTAATTTTGTTTTATAGACTGGTGTAGACATCTATCGGCCGGGATGGGAACAAAAAGTTAAACGCAAGTTAACTTCCAATTAACTTCATTTTCTTTCAAGTTCAAGGGATAATTAATCAAAAAAATTTTAAAAAGTATTTATTGATACATAGAATTGTCAAGTTTATATGATTCAACAGAAAATATAAAAACATGGTATATAAAAAGTTCTTTTTATCTTGAAATCATTGATTTCTTGCTTACTAACAATATCTATAGTTGGACCACTTTTACATCGATAGTAAATCTAGAGAGAAATTCCATGTTGGTTTGATTCTTCATCGTTTTCAAAATTTTTTGTTAAATTCGCCAGTCAGATGATCCTCTTACGAAAGCTAAACCGCAGTTTGACGTAACAAAGAGCCAGCACAGTTGACAGTAACAAAAATTTTTTCCTGTTGAATAATACAACCATTGTCTTTTACTTTTTATATGTCCGTTATATTTATAGTAATACTTCCCGTTGAAACCTCTGTTTACATTGCGACCAGCTGAATCTTTAGGGAAAGGCCCCATTAGTTGATAGGGACCAAGAATAATAACTTTACGCTTTTGTTTAGTAATTAGAGCTTCCAAAAATTTGCCTTTGTCAGATGAGTTTATTTCTATATCAATGCGTTGTGGAAGAACTTCACTTTTTGCTTGAATTGTTTCAGGCGAAGAAATGTTCGTAATATCTTTTCCTGTTTTGTCTGGAGCTTGTGATTTGTTTTCATTAGAATTACAACCGAGAGCATTATCTGAATCGACCGTTTTAAAAAAAATGTTTGTATTTTAGCAACTTCCATTAAAACTTCCTTTTCAGTTTCTTACATTTCTATTCTTCTTTTTCTAAACTGAGCACAACTTAGTTTTTTGACATCTCTAACTACCTACAATACATATATAAATATATGGTATTTATTAACAGAATTTAATTAACAGAATATATATAAATATATATCCTGTTAATTGTTAATAATTAATTTTAATTTATTACTTTTAGAAATTTTAAAAACTCTTTTTAAGTTTTCTTATGCCGCAAAATTAAATATTATTCTGTATGCTTCAGCCTCAATTAACATAATAATTTATAAACAAACCATTTACTTTTAAAATTATATGCCGATGAATCCAAAAGCATGCTGTACATAAGTAATGTAGTAAAATAGTTATAAATTGTACAAAGTCACTAAAACAGAACAATAAATTACAATCCACAGTACACTAAATAAGTTTTAAAAATTATATAACACATTCATTAAAGAATCAACCTAAAATCCTTAGACTACACAAAATGAACAAAGGGAATATGAAGCGCTAAATGCTACGCTTTCTTTAAAAAAATCCCCGAATATGTGCCTATATTCTGCGCCGATGTTAACTTGCGCTTGTGGGATTCCCCGGATTCATGTAATGTTTTGGCTGTAAAACACAACTTATGATACGTATAGTAAGTGCACATAAGAGTGATTTTAAACATTCTTAGCAATCATCATACATTTTTATAGATTTATTAAAGGTATGTAAAATGTTAAATTTATAATGAATATTTTCTGAAATAAAAATTATGATCAGTCAAGTGTATACTAATATATTTAGACGCTTATAGTTTTATATATCAAAAAAATGATTCATTCATTTTTTGTTTATATTACAGAAAATCTGACTAATCAAAATTTTTTTATACACAAACTTTCACAAATTTTTATTCCCCCCCCCCCTTTTCTAATTTTGCGCCCCCATGATTCGTGCGCCTGGAGCAGTTCGTACCAGCTGCTCATACCGGTAGCTACGCCTGTGGTTCCCTCCGAAACTGGAAGCGTGACGTAGTATCAGCATTCAAAATTTCAACTCATCACTGAGCTTGATTCATTGACCACGTGATAGTCGAGCCAATCACAGGTCATGCCAACGAAGTAACGTAACATAGCGCTCCTGTTGCAATGTGAATATGCCTTTAATCCGAGTCTCTTATTTTACGCGAATCCGCCATTAATCTGCTGGCAGTGAAATAGCTGTGGTTGTATCAATTGCATCACCCTATTTGTCAATGAATTCAGGTTTAACTTAAACATCATTCACAAATGACACTCTTTCTTAATCTCAACATATTCAACTTTAGTTTTATATATATATATATATATATATATATATATATATATATATATATATATATATATATATATATATATCTGTGGCTTGGTACAAGAAGTTTTCTCCAAGATGATTTTCTTTGCTTATGTCTCTTTAAAAAATATTATTTTCAGCGTAAGAAGTACCTAACTCTGTCCGACGCTTTAAAAATATCATTGAACAGACTTGGGTAGTTCTTACACTGAAAATATATTTTTTAAAGAGACATAAGCAAACAAAGTCATCTTCGAGAAAACTGACTTAGGCACTTTTTGTACCAAGCCCCCCCCCCCCCCACACACACATACTATATAACAAGAAAATCGACGCACAAAGAAGGAGTGTCCGATTGTAACAAAAACTGTTGGATAGGGAGAACATGCACTGGAAAAAAAAACGACTGATAAAGTTCCCAGATGGTGTCCTGCGGAACTTCTTGCCAAATTGTCTTCAGTCTGGTTAAACGGTGACATTCCGGGATAGTTGAAATCGCCTTCCCATCATGTCCCAAATGTGCTGGGGGAGAGATCGGGCTATCTAGGTGGCCAAGGAAGTGTTCGGCAAGCTTGAAGACAATTCATAGAAAAAAGTGCCGTAACTGGCCGCCTATTAATTTGTGGAAAAGTAAGTCCGAGGTGGCGCAAGAGGAACGTCAACAAAATGGGTAGCAAAATGTCGTCGACGTACCGCTGTGTTGTAAGTGTGCCACTAATGACTACCAAAGGGGTCCAGCTATCAAAGGAAATGGCACCCCAGATCATAAAGCCCTGTTGTGCGCTTGTGGGGCGTAGGATTGTAAGGTCAGGATTCCCACGCTGATCTGAACGTCTTCAGAGAATTCTTCGGTGGCCGTTAAGACACTGTTCAAAATGGGACTCGTCACTAAAGATTACACGTTCCCAATAAGCACAGTCCCAAGCTGATCGAGTTAAGCACCATTATAATCGGACTTGAAGTTGTACAGGTATGAGAGGTAAGCGGCGCAACGGTCAGCGCGATCGTAGATTCTGCTCTCTTAGTCGTCTGTCAATGGTCATATTGGACACGTGTGTGCGAGTCACAAGTCGCATGGTTGATAACGATAAGTCCGTTGCTGTGACATCTGATCTGACAATAGTTTTAGTTTCACGATATGTTGTGGTCCAAGGTCAACCGCTACCGTCCTGACGCATAAATCTGCCATTGTTGACACACTCTTCCCGGCATCGACTAATCGCTGCATCGCTTTGACTCAGTTCTCCAGCAATTCTTTGATTTGCAAACCAGCTACTTTCAATCCGATAACACAAAATCTTTCAAACTCTGAAATATGCTCGTGATGAGCAGGAATTCTTCGTCGAGGCATTGTTACACTCGACGTAAGATATCTGCAGTCGAATTGCAGAAAAAATTTTGAACAGCAGTTTCTAAATAGCTCCTTATATATACTTGCTGGATGCGCAGTTTTCAAGCGCTGGAGCTCCTTCTATTACCCCTGCTATATACCTGCTACACCAAATTTTAACCATTTGCATGTTCGGTAGAAACATTTTTGCGTACGAAATTTTTATATATATATATATATATATATATATATATATATATACATATATATATATATATATATATATATATATATATATATATATATATATATATATATATATATATATATATATATATAGATAGATAGATAGATAGATATAGATATATCCCAGCAAGAGAAACGTTGTGGTCCCGAGCATCCTGTCACTTCCATTTTGATCACTTTCTACCTCACAGCTTTCACTTTTGTGCAATTGTTTTAAACTCAACCATTGATATTAGACTGCAAAGTATGTACCCTCCCAGTTTCAGGTTTCAACAACAACGTTTGTGTGTGTAGACCTTTCATTAACGTCAATAGCCCTTTATCGATTTACCAATATTGCCACCTTATATACGAACTTGATAAATTAATTGCTGCATAGCATTTATGCACATTTTGTACATGGATTATAAAAAACGTAACGAATTAAAATGATATATATGGACATGTTAAACGTCTTCGCAAGGTCACGTTTTGTCATAAACGATGGTCAGCATAGCGTTGTCAAACTAGAGAGTGTTAAATCAAACACCGTGTAACTTCGAGTTTCGTAAATCGGGGTATTACTGTCTCGATTCACATTTTAAATTCACCTATTTTTTACACGGAAGATGCATTCCAGTCTGTGTCGTTTAAAAAAGGTATAGGGTACAAGGTGAAATGATAGATATGTTCAACGTCTTGTTTTTGCTTATAAAATACAAATAAAAAATTAATACGAGGATCACGCTGAAGTTTTTGAGATACGGTTAAATGGTACAAATTACAATTACCAACTCTTAGTAGTGTTCAAAATAGTCCCCCCCCCCAAGATCAACGCACATTTGTAGACGAATTTTACAAAGATTAAATGATCCAGCCATCCATTTCTTGGAATAGATGAAAAATTTGCTTTTACAGCCTCATCAAGCTCAAATTCGGAATGAAAATGACATCCACGTACATTGGTTTTAAATTAAAAAATAGCCAAAAGTTACACATAGCAAGATCAGGAGAATAGGGTGGATATTCTACCACTACGATGCTTTTTAACATAGGATTACGTTCCTCCATACGTTCCTCTTTTGTTGAAGCATGCGTCCCCTAACATTCACCTCTTGAACAATTTCTAGAATACACTTCATGGTGTACCAGTGAGCCGTAACTATCTTCTGTCCCTTTAGCTTTATGGCTTTGACCAGCTCTGTACTTCTGAAGAACACGACATAATGCTCTGTCGTCAACTCCATTTTCTCTTGTTTAAAAATTTATTCAACGATAGCAAAACTGCAATTGTTGCAAGAAATTATCATTTACAGACATGGAGGCGTTCAAATTTAAATATCGGACCAATATTTGTTTTTGACTCATATCGTATGCACCTGTCTCAAAAATTCTAGTTTTACCCCCGTATACACACACACACACACACACACACACATATTGTAGCATATTGAAGCGAAACGTGTTCAACTGGCGTGGTATCCGAGTTGTATAAATTAGCAGGTCAGAAGTAACGAAAAACTTAACATTTATTTAAACAAACGTAACAAGAGAAGTGTTGGTTAGAGCAGTTTACAGTATCACCAGACTGGTGCAAACGATGTTAATAGCGACAACTCAGGCTTCAGGGAGCAGAAATCTCCACAGTCGCTCTAGCCAAGATGTTACAGGGGCTCTCTCGAAAGAAAACAGAGTCTCGCCTATATACCCAGTTTGGAACCTCCGCCGGTGGCGATTAGAGAAAACACGAGTAATTTCGTGCTCGCAGGCAGTCTTGGATGCGGTGACATTTTTATGAGGGAGAGAGGCTGAGTTTCGCCGATTTAGTCGGTGAAGATCAAAATGGGGCTTAACCAGCAGAAAACCAGGCACGACGACTCTGGCAGTGAAGATAGCCTTTTAATCCCCACAGAATTTTAGAATGTTGTGCAACATGTGGGAAAGTTTTTAAGGCCAGCAGCTGTGGACGGGCTTCTTCGCAGATCGTGAGAACCGCACGTTACATGCGTGACGTCACAGCTTATATATATTAAATATATATATATATATATATATATATATATATATATATATATATATATATATATATATATATATATACATAAATACAGGGGGTTCATAAACTGTGTCGACAAAACAACAGGAGTGAAAGTATTCTTCAAGACCAACAATATTTACAATGCACCCTGGCGGCATTCTACTCAATGTGTCAAAAAATCATAAAGTTCAATGTCCAAGTTGAATTTTTGTCACGGGAAAAAATTAAGAATTAACCAAATCATAAGTTTCAGAATCTATTCAGATCAGAGAAAGACCACGCTACTATCCCTCGTGAATACCAGCAAAGCTTTTCGGTGAACATCTGAGCAGGTATTGTTGATGACTGTCTGGTGGGACCGTATCTTTTGCTAGAGAGTCTCACCGGCGCAGCGTACCATGTCTGCCTGGAGCAAGTGCTTCTTGGTACCTTGCAAGCTCTTCCGCTCACCCCACAGAGGGACAAGTGGTTTATGCATGATGGAGTCCCATCACACTTTAACACCGCGGGCTGCCACTGCCTGAATGCCGCATATCCTGGACGGTGGATTGGACGTGGGGAACCTGAGGTTTGGCCTCTACGCTCACCGGACCTAAATCTACTACATTTCATCTTTTGGGAACACATGTAATCATTGGTGCACCTGCGACACGTATGGACTCAGTGGAAGATCTCGTCGATAGAATCGTTGTTGCAGCGGTCAAGATTTACATGACACCAGGAGTGTATAAGAGGGTACGACAGTCTTTCATCCGTCGGCGTCAACTGTGCTACGACACCCTTGGATGCCATTTTGAACACCTACTTTGATTTCTCTCTTTGATATGAATGGGGTTGTGCAACTTATGATTTGGTTAATTCTCACTTCTTTCCAGTGAAGAAAGTTTAACCTGGGCTCTGAATTTTACACTTTTATGAGTAGAATGCGGCCCTAGGTTGCATTGTAAATATTGTTCATCTTCATAAGTACTATCACCCCTCTTATTTTGTAGACACATTTTACGAACATCCTGGATATACATACATATATACAGTCTATAGCAAAAAAGTCGACATACCAAGAAGGAGTTGTCCAATTTTAATGAAATTTCATATGCAAAATTGTTTCCACCGAACTTGCAAATAACTAAAATTTACTATCCAATGAATTAATAACGGGAAATCCACCGCATCAGAACTGCATAGAGCAGGTGTATACAAGGAGCGATCCTCGAAAACTGATGTTCAAAATTTATGTTGCATTTGGACTGCGAATGTCTTACGCCGACTGTAACAATGCCTCGCGGAAGGATTCGTGCTCATTACGATCCTATTTCAGAGTTTTAAAGAGGCCGTGTCATCGGATTGAATGAATCCGGTTGGGCAAATCGAAGAATCGCTCGACATCTGGGTCGAAGTGATGCAGCGATTAGAAGTCACCTAGGACCACACCAGAACGGGATGACAGAGCGATTGTCAGATCAGCCGCCACAGCAACGGATTCGTCGTTATCAACCATGAGACATGTGACCCGCACACAAGTGTCCGACATGAACATTGACAGATGACCGAGAGAGCGGAATCCACAATTGCGCCGACCGTTAATTCGCTTACCCCTTCCACCTGCGCACCGTCAAATCCCATTACAGTGGTCCTTAACTCGATCAGCTTGGAACTGCGCGGACTGGGGACGTGTAGTCTTTAGTGACGAGTCCCGTTTTCAAATGTGTCCTGACGATCACCGAAAACTTGTCTGCATACGTTCAGGGAAGTGTGGGAATCCTTCCCTTACTGTCACATGCCACACAGGCCCACAACAGGACGTTATGGTCTGTGGTACTATTTCGTTTCATGGCCGGACCACTCAGGTAGTCATTATATGGCACATTTACAGCACAGCGGTACGTAAATTTCATTCTTCGACCCTTTTTGTTAACGATGCCCTTGCAACCGGCCGCATACGGCACGTGTTGCTATGAATCGTTTCCAAGCTTGGCCAAGACTTCATTGTCTACCTAGGTCGCCTGCTCTCTCCCCAATAGTAAATAATTGAAAATTAAATAAAATTATTTATTTATTTTGATATCAAATTAATTTTGATATCAAATTGATTATTTATTTATTTTGAAATAAAATTATTTATTTATTTGATAATTATATGCATATAACATAAAGAAAATCATATTCTTAACAATTTAAAAAATCATAAATAATTGCAGCCTCTTAAAATTCAGTTTAATCAAAGCTTTAAATTAAATTTTTTAAAAAATCACAAATTCAGGAACATAATAAAAAATATATATGATTATATCTATCTATCTATCTATATATATATCCTAATATAGGAGTACATAATGTTATATTATATACGTTATGAAACAGGAGTTTTTGAAAGGGTGTTGAGGGAACGTCTTATCTTTTCTTATCGCATTCAATACAAACGTAACCGTCAGCATGTGAGATCACTAGATACCTTTCTTAATAACTGAAAGAGATGTTAACGAGATAACCGATATAAAAACGGCTCGCTTCAGTCTTTTTTTCCCATGCGCGGGTGCGAAGGAAGAACGTTACGTAAGAGAAAGATAATATATACATATATATATATATATATATATATATATATATATATATATATATATATGTGTGTGTGTGTGTGTGTGTGTGTTCGGTCATTCATTCATATAAGTAGGTTGTCGAGAAGATACAGACTACCCAAATTTGAAATTGCGTTTGGACTGTTCAAGGTTGGAGGCTGATTCAGATGCATCCTTGCAGTTGCAATACTCTTGTAACGTTGATTGCGAATCGATCTATGCATACCCGTTTCAGTTCCGGAAAGTAACGGTTTAATATATATATATATATATATATATATATATATATATATATATATATTTATACATACCCGATTATCTTTTCGGACTGATTTTTTTTGGCACGGTTTTGAAATAACACGGTCAAAGAAAAAGATACTGTTTTTTTTACACTGGATTTTTTTTATTTTAACACGGCTTAAAAGTCTAAAATTTTTTTTCAATACTGCGTTGCAGTATATCTTCGCAATGTTATCAGCAGATGTCACTCATGTTGTGACGATATTTCTTTGAAAATGCCTTTGCGGTTTCTCTGGAAGTCCATGCAGTAAGCTCCTGATTCCTTGAGTGTTTCGTTCAGATTCTCATTGTGTAGTAACCGGACGATCACCGCACAACGAGACAAATATAAAAACCTATCCACCCTAAATGATCCCTTTGACCAGAATGTGTAAAGTCTAAACATCTTGTATATGATATAAATATGAACGATGTACATTCTGATATCTCCTGCTACCTGGCAAGGTGGACTCAGCGTTTCATCCTTGTGTGGGTCGATAAAATGAGGACCAAGCATGCTTGGGAACTAAACTAAACTCATATCCATAAACTGTAGGTCATCCAGAACTTGACTCTCAGACGTATTCGCCGAGCGATCCGTTATATGTCTAATGAAACCATACGACGAGACTTCAGCATCCTTTCCTTCAAGGAAACTGCTCTTAAACTCTCTAAGAATTTTTTTGATAATATTACTAACATTCGCAATGAGATTATAGGTGAGTTTCCCGACTATGACTACTCCCACCGTGCTAACCGCAAACGCCCTCGGGCGTGTTTTCTTAAGAGATAACACTGTCTCTTCTATCTTGCTTACTTATTCTTATTTTTATACTCCTCCCTCTTGTATTTTTACTAACCCCCTAGAACTTTACTATAATCTGAGGGCGAATATCTTCCTCATTTTTCTTAAATAACTGTGGCAACTCTGGCCCAGTGGATGCGCGTGCGCCTTGTTATTTTTTCTCCCGGGTGCGATTCCTGGCGTTTGCTTTAATTTTACTATTACTTATTTTACTTGTATTATGTTTTTATTGATAAGGGCCTATTTATGATATTTAATTACCTGCTGAGAAAATATATTTCTGATGCATAATGTTAGAATTGGAGATAAAGTCCTACAGACCTTGGAGCTCCGACAAGTTGAAATACCTGAACCTGAACCTGGGAACTAAACTCTGGAGGTCCCACGTCATGTTGACCACCTGATTGAGACATATGCTGTACGGCACCCCAAGCCCACGGTCCAGAAAGCGGAGATAGGCACCGCCGGCCTTGGTCCAATGCGGACTGTTGCGCCGTGAGTTTAGTTTAGTTTTTTCACATTCTGATATCATCACTTTTTCACAAAATATTGGTAGAGAAGGATTTGAAGAATTAACAATTGAAGGTATTACAAAATTAACAATTTATGAAACTCTAAATGAAGAAAACACGAATAATGCAATTAATTCAACACGAAATAAAACGTATAAAGAGGGCATAGACTGCCTAACATATTATCAGTAAACCTACCCTAACGTTGAACATTTTAACTTTACAATAAAAGATTCCGCAGTTGCAACAAATCCTCAAACTGAAAACGGACAAATATAACTAAAGTAAATATTTCAACAAAGAAAGATAATTATTACCAGGAAGAATGTAGACAAAAAATAAACAGAAATCATGCACTTAGGGCTCAACGCACCATAATGCAAGATTCTGTAGCAGTAAAAGAACTAAACTATATATTGAGGTAACCGATTGGTCTCGTCATCAGGAGGCCTAACCAAATCAGTTATCTCCAGGGGGAACTTTCTGAATACGATGTAGGTCTAACCAAAAGATATCCCAAGGACCCGAGATCCCCACTGAAACAGACTGTCAAATCAAATAAAAATGAAAATAAACAGACATCCTGCACCTAGGGCTCAACGCACCATAAATGCAAATACATTCTTCCTGCATTCCTTCTGCTAATAATTACTTCATTCTTCCTGCTAATAATTATATTTCTTTGTTTAAATATTTACTTTAGTTATATTTTAATGAAGAACAAATTCTAGAGAGTATTTCACAGTATGGAGATGATTCCACTTTAGTTTATAATTCTGAGGACGAAGGTGTGGTTCCACTATATGCGAGCACAATTCTAGAGAGCCTCTAGCCAGCCAATAAATTTGGAAATAATTTTCTTGCAAGTGATGACAATGTCGCACGTGCTGTGCCATTCCAAAGTGATTTATAAATGATTATGTCACGTTATGAAGATTTCTATAAAGAATTAACAAAAGCAAAATCACGGCGTCTGATAACCGAATTCGTATTCAAAACCGGTTAAACAAAAGACACACAAGATGTTCATTTTATTAAAGATACACTTTTCAAGATACACTTTTGTAGATATATCGCCCTTCTATATTTCCAGTTACGAAAGGGATTTTTCGCTACCCCCCCAAAAAAACAGTAAATGGGCACGTTTACTGTTGCATCAATGAACATTTTTTTTGCTAAGTATATTTGGATGGAAATTATCTTCAATTTTTATATGTTCACTGTAACTTTTTTTTGCACGGAATTTTTTTCTTTGTACGGTAGTCTTTGGAACGTAACCCTATGCAAAAAGAGAATCTAGTATGTATATATATATACTATATATATATATATATATATATATATATATATATATATATATATATATATATATATATATATTTATATATATATACAGAGGCTGTTCACACATTTTTTAGACGATGTATATTGTATTCACAAAACTAAATTACATAAAATTCTTGTGTTTTAAATGTTCTATTTGACATCCCTTATTCTGAACTATCTTTCGACACCGCAATTTCCAGGATAATAATGCATTTTGAAGTGTCAGAAGAGGTATTCTATCCCATTCCTCCTGAACAACTTTCCAGAGTCCTGTAAGGGTTTTGGGACGACGTTTGGATAATGCAGATTTTAAAAGTCCGAAAGCACAAAAATCCATAGGCGATACATCGGGAGATTTAGTAGGGATATCTGTGAAGGGTATGGCTTTGATACCAGTTTTTTGTTCCATTTCTTTTAGGAAATTTACAGTGGAATTTGATGTGTGACTGCTAGCTTAGTCCTGATGGAGTCTCACAGATTGATGGCACTGTGGGTAAAGCGATGGTATTTCATTCAGAAAAATTGGCAATAAAATATGTTCCTGATAGTATTTGGAGTTAATCTTGACATTTTTTTCCACTCTCTTTATTTTTAACTTGCCATTATAAGAAAAACCAGCAACAATCATGAATCCCTTAGAAAAACTTTCTTTCGATTCTTTGAACCATGTACTTAAATTTGTTTCTCCCCTTTTATGATAATAAATGGCTCTTTTTTTGCTGCAATCATTTAAATACACCCATGATTCATCTATTGTGACAATTTTTTTCCTTTTTTCTTTCGATAAGTGTTTCTCATATAGAATTCTGCAGCGTGTCCTGCGTTCAGCGATATGATTTGGAAGAAGACGATGCACATTACGCTTTTTCGTTTTCTTAAGATTTAAATCAACGTTTATCATTTTGTTTTCAGTGGACACCGAGCATTTTAATGATTTTGCAACTGTCCTTTTACTAGGGGGATTTTCTTTTAACATTAAACAACGTACCTTTGCAATAGACGAAGATGTCCGTTTTTTCCTTGGATACTTGTTTGGAATTTTTGTCCCACTTGAGGCTCCAATTTGACGTTTTTTTTCCTTTCTTGTTGACGATATTACCTATCGACGCTTTAGATATCACAAAACCATGATTCTCACATCGTTTTTGGATAACGGAGTATGCATATTTCTCTTCGGAAAGAGCATAAATGTAGCCTTCGAACCACTGCTTTGTTAAAAACGCCATTTTGAATAAAAAGAAAACTTTCAAGCCGCAGACGATAATTTTGACTTTTAAAAACATAGTACAAGTGCAATTATTTCTTTTGCAGCAAACGATTTTTTATTACCGCTTACCAAAATCGTCTAAAAAATGTGCGAACAGCCTCTGTATATATATATATATATATATATATATATATATATATACGTTTCCAACATGATTAAGAAATGTCACGATTAAAATTATGTCATGCTATGAAGAATCATATAAAGAACTAACAAAAACAAAATTCCACCGTCTGATAACTGAATTCGTATTCAAACCAGTGAAACAAAAGGAACACAAGATGTTAATTTCCTTCAAGATACACTAGCAGTTATATCGAAATTCAATATTTTCAGTGCCGAGAAGGTTTTATCACCACCGAAAAACAATAGACAACAGGCGCCTTTATTGTTCAGTAGTAACACTGAATGACCCAATGATTATGTAATAGGTTTGTGTGCATTGATAAAATAAATTAAATTTATTTTTGACTACTTCCGACTGTCGCACATTTTCAATTTAAAAAATAACGTATAAATAAAATTAAAATAAGATTTGTGGATTAGCTCTTATGTAATTATTAAGTCGATCGAAACCAAATTTCATTCGAAAATTAACAATTGTTTTATTAAGTATACTAGCATTATTGCCCGGCGTTGACCGGGTAGATATATAGATATAAAATTTTTCATGCATTCCATCAAAAAAATACTGGGCTGCACCCCCCCGCTCTTCATGTTTATCTGGCCAGACAGAATGCGCTTAGCGCGTTTCTACTGAAATGATATACCCAGTATTTTTTTGATGGAAAGCATGAAAAATGTTATATCTGTATATCTATCCGGGCAATCATTCTTTAAAAATAATTTCATTAATTTCCTTATGCCTTAATATAACTAATGGACTAATAGTTCGGAATGAAAGTTATGTGTCGTTATGTTTCTCTGTTTAAAGAGCTTTTCCTCCCACTGCTTAAAAAGCCCCAAAACTATAGAAGATTTATCTTATATGATTACTCGGAATAAGTAATTCAAATACATATCGTATGTTAACTCTGTTTCGCGAACTTAGGGGAAAAAACCTGTAGAACTCTTAAACTTCTTCCCATTTTATGATCCTCAAACAATTAATATATTTAGATCAACAGAAGGCTTCCAAAAAACTGGCCATGGGACAAACTTCTTTTTTTTTCTTCCTTTTTTTTCCAAATTTTATTAAGTTCTATTGTTTGAACACCATTGTCTAAAATTGTCTAAAGCAGCGGTTCTTAACCTTTTTAGACTCACGACTCCACTAAACGTAATAAAAATAAAATAAACACTTCGCCCTCCCCCCCGTCACCCCCCCAGACCAACTCTCAAACCACCCCCAAATCACACCTCGAAACAAACCTCTTTTCCCCCGCGTATCGAATTTAACTGGTTGTGGTGAAGGGGCTGTATCCACATTTAAGAAGTGCCCTTAGGGGCACAAAAATCATTAAAAAATTAATAATAAAAAAACTAATTGAGCCCCAAATTTCGTTTTTCCTGATTTAAGTTTATCGGGTCCTAAACATTAACTGTGCCGAATTTGGTCCCGGTGGGTGAAACAGTCTATGATTCTATAGCGGACAAACAAACAGACAAGCTCTTTTATATATAAAGATTTAGATGGAATCCATCTCCAAATCTTATATGTTAACTGTATCTCTCTTTTATTTCTTTATTTAACTGTTTATTTATTTGTTTAACTGTATGTTAACTGTATCTCACATTTTATTTATTTATTTATTTATTTTGGCACGACAGTTTCTGGTACGTATTCCGCGTGCATATATATATATATATATATATATATATATATATATACACACACACACACCGGGTGGTCATAAAGAAACTTTGCCGATATAAAGGCCTCTAGCGGCAGTTCCGTTCAACCTATCAAGATGAGATTTCAGATATAGTTATTCAGAGGTATGACCTCGGGATTCTGAGAACGGCAACACATTGACGCTCACGGTTACGGTTATAGGTATAGAAACTCGAAATTTTCAAATGGCAATACCCACTTTTTCCCATCGCAAAATGCTCAGCGCATGCGAAAACCCTAAAAAGCGCTGGAACGGGACGTGTATCACAAAAAACGGACGCGTTATGCATGCACAAAAAACAGCTCTGCGAACATCCAACAAAGACACGATCGGGGCGGAGGAAATTTGCGTATGACAGAGGCTAGAAACCAATCACAGAACGGCGTTCGCCAGATATTCAGCGTAGAAAAACAATAAAAAGCTCTCTGATCGTGTTAACAGCCGCTAGAGGTCCATATATAGGCAAAGTTTCTTTATCACCACCCTGTATTTATATACATATATACACTGGTGTAAGGAATTAAGAGAATTTGCAGACTTGGTCAATTATCTCTAGAACTACTGTACCGATTTTAATGAAATTGATATGTACATACATTGATACAATACAAAATAAATAACCATTCAATAATTGCAATACACATACAGGATTGTGCGTAACACTCGTTGGAGTCGGAAGGTATGAAACAGCGGTTGCAGAATAAACAAATAAATGGGTTAATAGATGGGTTAATAGAGGGTATGGTCCCCTCTTACACATATACATGTCTCGATGAGGGATTTCATACTTGAAATAAGGCAGTTTATCATTTCCTGTGGCAATGGGTCCCACTCGTTCATCAACGCTGTTTTCATTACCTGGATGGTTCTCGGAGGGGGATTGCGAGTTGCAATTGCCCTCCCCAGAGCGTACCAGACACGCTATTTAGGGTTAAGGTCTGGAGATCTGGCTGGCCAATCCATCCGGCGAATATCCTCACTCTCTAGAAATTCGTCGACCAGAAGAGCTCTATGTGGCCTCGCGTTATCGTACATTAAAATGAACGCAGGGCCAACTGCACCTCTGAAAAGGCGAACATAGGGCTCCAAGACATCATGCCTGTACCTCACACCAGTCACAGTCCCTCTTTCAAAGACATGGAGAGGTGTGCAGCCATCCAACATGATGCCTGCCCAGACCATTAAACCTCCTCCGCCATAATGGTCGATTTCGCGGACATTGGAGGGTAGGTAGCGGGTCCCTGGTCTCTCCATATGAACGTACGGCGAGAATCGGTGTTTAGGCTGAACCGGGACTCATCAGTGAAGAGAACGGTCTCCCATTGATCCATACTCCAATCTCTATGCTCTTTGCACCATGATAAACGGATTCTCCTGTTCGTAGAAGTGAGCGGGACGCAAACATCAGGTTTTCTTGCAAACAACCCTCTGTCATGAAGTCTTTTGGAAACAGTCACCCTTGATACACGGATTCCTGTGGCTGCATACAAGTCACGAGAGAGCTGAGAAGCTGTAGCGCTCCTGTTACGCTTCGCTATAATCGACAAATGGCGATCTTCTCTGGCCATCGTGGCTTTTGGACGACCTTGCCCAGGCTTTCTCTTGATGGATCCAGTATCCTGGAACTGTTTCCATGAGTTACACACGACGGCGGGCGTTAAATTGAACTCTCTACACATTTGGACTTGAGATTGGCCTGCTTCTAGCCTCCCCACAATTCGCCACCTCATTCCATCATCTAAACATTAGTGGTTACTCATTTTTACTGTTACAATTTGAAATTCACCGATTGCTGCAAAATAACACCATAGCTGCATATATAGTAAAAGAAATTCACCGAGGTGTGCTAGCGAACGAAATGCGTCTTAACTTATGCGCGCTTATAAAGTCTGGTTCTCTACTGGCTCCGTCTACATACACGTGTACGCTTACGTATTTGACGTACAAGATTTGCATTTTTGTCTAGAAGCAGTGGTTTTACATTCAGTTCAGTTCTTTTTATGAAATTCGATAAAATATGCAAATTCTCTTAATTTATTTCACCAGTGTATAGAAATATATATATATATATATATATATATATATATATATACATACATACATATATTATATATATATATATATATATATATATATATATATATATATATATATATATATATATATATATATAAGGGTGGGCCGAAAATTTTTTTATTTTTTTTCGGAAACGGCTAGTTGAAAAAAGTTTTTACGCTTATAGATAAGAAAAACCGTAAAAAAAATTTTGGGAAAAAAAATATCTTCCGATCGCGCAT
This sequence comes from Dolomedes plantarius, assembly GCA_907164885.2. Classification (NCBI taxonomy): domain Eukaryota; kingdom Metazoa; phylum Arthropoda; class Arachnida; order Araneae; family Dolomedidae; genus Dolomedes; species Dolomedes plantarius. The sequence goes on along the minus strand of OU015498.1, from coordinate 174,167,389 downwards.
TCACTTTGAAATATTGAAAAAAATAAGAAAATAAATTTTATTCAGCAGTTTTTTAAAAATCCCTAATATAATGCATTTCAAATGCAATAGTTCGCAATATATAGTAAAAGCGTGTTAAAAGACAGGCAAACATTTTTATATACATGTTTAAAACGTTTTTTGTACAAACAAAACATTCAAAAGTACCATTTAAAAAAAAAAGTATATTCATAAGATTGCTGCAAATTCTGTTTTTACTGCACTTTTTACTTTCGTCGCTCCCATTATGCCACATTATTGATTGTTGAACTCAGACACATTGAAGGAAGCTTTTGAAGAAAATTCCGGTATAACTGTCCTTGACAACAGGGCGCTTCTTATGCAGCCATCTCTAGCTTCAGTACCGCTCACACTTTGGCTAGCCTCGGTGACAAGTTTGACGCAACGCTTCACAGCTTCGGTGTGACATGGAAATCTATTGAAGTCTGAAATCAATGATCTGCCAGTTTTGATCATTTCTTCTATTTCTTAAGCCGATACATTCCTTAGCAAAGGTGGCGGAGTGACATTACAAGCAATCATGTCAACGTAATCGATCGCGTTGAAGTCAAGTGTTGGCACTCTAAAGCCTCTAATTGTTTTCCCCTTGAAATTTACCCGAGCTTTGAGAACTCGACGTAATACCAGTTCTCTCACATGCAGTTTTTCGTCCATAACCATAGCCACAAAAAATTTCGGGGCGTGCAAAATATTCGTTCTATTACCGGGTCGCTTATTTTTTGCAAATGTTCAGGGAGGTATCGTGTTAATATTATTGCCTCAAACACAATCTTAGGACCTTCAGAAAAATTACCACTTGCTTTAATCCGGAACCACAGTGCAATGTATCACTGCAAAATGAAGTACGCCAGCTACTTCAGTTCATCTGAGGGGTTTTCTTCACTGACATATGGTCTGAGTACTCTATTGCTGTTACCCATCGTGAATGTGCTAATGAACCTGGTTATCGAGCTGCCAAATCCGCTGGGCATTGACCAAATTTGATTGCTGCAGAAATATCAAGGAGATACAGCTGGTCTTTGCCCAGCTCTTTCTTGTCGGCATTAGGAATAGTGCAGTGAATAGAAAAAAAATCCGGCACTGGAAGTTTTTCACAGGCTTTCATTTTTTGACCAACTTTACCACTAAAGGATGATGGTCCTGCAGTAGCTCCGTCCAAGTGATGGAAAAGATGTCTTAATGGTAGCTCGTTGAAATGTAAGAGGCAAATACACCATTGCAGTGGTCTACCCACTTTTAGCTCGGTTTCACGAATGGCACCACTTTTCCAGCCAGTGTTAGTGCCCGTTCTGTCACTTCCAATTAAATCGAGCTCCTCCAGAAAAATATTCAATTTAGGCAAATGTGTAACAATTGCCACAGCAATGTCTTTAGAAAGCCCAGTGGTGGATGAAACAGGGCAAAGGTATTTTGAGCCTGCTTCTTAAACCAAGGAATAACGTTTTTCTTTTTGGGTCCGATGATAACGTTTAGAACCAACCATTTCAATCATCATAGTATCACCCTTCCTGCCATCAAAGTAAAGACCCCGTAAAGGTTCATTAGTAGCTTTGGACTGCAAATGATGTCTGTTTAGTGATTTTTCTCTTCTCACTTAGTTATTGTCAACAACAAGAGACAAGTCTTCCTCGTTTATGATGCCGAGGTCTTGGAGCAAAATAAACGTAATTACGGCTGTAGCGCGGTCAGATACCCCATACCGATCACTTGCCAGAACAGTTGCTTTACGTTTTATCCTCATTTGCCAGGGCTTAGATATTTTCAGTTTTCTCTCATCTGGTTCGAAAAGCTCATCTCTTTCAGCGTCACTCTTATTCTTTTCTTATTCCTGTTCATTTTTGGGCTGCTCATGCTCAGTGGCTTCTTTACATTTATACCCACTTTTGCTCGAAATACTTGTACCTTGGTTTATTTTATAGTAATCAGCCAACAAGTTATTCCTACGTTGCCTTTTCTCCAATTTTTGTATTTCCAGTACGTCTACAGACCCTATTTTGACCAAATTGTACTTCTTTGAAGATATATGAATCTCAGTTCAAGAACTGGTATCTTCTTGCCTTTTTCCCACTTACACTTTATAGTTATTGGACAAACACATACTATATCCGGGTTTTTGTTACAAGTGCATTCCCCCCCAAAAATAGGGCATTTACATGTGGCATTTACATGGAAGAACGCCTTATTGCAATCCTTCAAATACGGCTTTTACTTAAATTTTTAAGGCAATGCGCGAATAGTTAATATTGAATAATCAAGGGTTTTAATTTTTTTTTCACGTACTATTAGCTTTACCCTAAACAACCTAAACTAGCGCTTTTCAAATTTAAACGTCTGAGGGTTTCAAAAAACCGGAAAAGAAACTTTCACTTTCATATTTTTTTCAAAACTTTGAAGTGAATGCGCGATCGGAAGATTATCTTTTCACAAAATATTTTTTACGTTTTTTCTTATCTATAAGCATAACAACTTTTTCAACTAGCCGTTTCCTAAAAAAAAAAATAAAAAAGGTTTTTCGGCCCACCCTAATATATATATATATATATATATATATATATATATATATATATATATATAAATTTATATATATTTATATATATATATATATATATATATATATATATATATATATATATATATGATATATATATATATTTATGTATATATATATATATATATATATATATATATATATATATATATATATATATATATATATATATATATATATATATATATATATATATATATATATATATATATATATACATACAGTAAAATCTCGTTTATTCGGATCTCCTGATAATCCGGATCAGGTTTGTAAATATTACTTTTATTTAATGTTCATATTAGATAATGATTTTTATCTATGATAGCAAGAACGTAACATCTACGCCAAATATTCGGTTTTTAGTTTGATTCAATGTACAATTCCTGCATACAGGTAGATTGTACAATAAATTATGGTAATAAAATGCTTTTTGTTGAGTTTAAGAAATATTTACTAGACTTATCAATTCTTTGTTAAGAAGTGTGAAAAGTTATTTTTTAATTTTTTTAATTCTTGCAAACAGTACTATGCAATTTTCTTACAAAACATAGTTTTTTATCGAAATAAATGGTGAGTCTGCTTAGTTAAGGATTTTGTTTTGCTTATTACCCATGTCATCCGGATTGCTTATTCTCCCAATTAGTCCGGATAAACGAGGTTTTACTGTATATATACATATATATATATATATATATATATATATATATATATATATATATATATATATATATATATATATACATATATATATATATATATATATAAGAGTAACTCATCTTTCATAGGCATAAGAAAATATATATCCCCCCCCCCTCCCGAAAAAGCTTAATAACTGGTACAATCTGATCCTGTCACAGGCAATGCAACGGGATTCATAGATCGAACTAGGCGCTACGTGTTGAAAGAAAACCACTAACAAACGAAAATACCTGAGTAAATTTGCGAATTTGCCCTCCTTCTTCTGAAATAGGTCACAAAAATAAAAACCACGACGTGAAATGTCCTGCACTTCGATTACCATTAAAAAGAGTCAGATGAACAGATGGCGAAAATAAAACGCAAACAAAACATGCCAGCTCTTTCAATGGATATGTCATCATTGGGTGTTACACAAAATCATTCGTAACTCGGGTCACACTGCTAATTTATAAATAAATAAATAAATAAATAAATATATATATATACATACATATATATATATATATATATATATATATATATATATATATATATATATATATATATATATATATATATATTCCTTCGCATCCGCGTATGAAAAAAAGACAGGAGAGAGAGAACGTTTTTATCTCGTTTATCCCGTTAACAATTCTTTCAGTTATTAAGAGAGTTATCTGGCGATCTCACATGCGGATGGTTACCGGTTCCTTTTACTGCTACTAAAACACGTTCCCTGAACACCCATTTCATAACTCCTGTTTCAGAGCATATATAATACAACATTATGTACTCCTATGTTAGGAAAAATATATGTAATATATATATGTTAGGATATATATATATATATATATATATATATATATATATATATATATATATATATATATATATATATATATACACACACATAAGTGTGTATGTATATATATGATTTCATTCCAAAAAAAGACGAATAGTTACGGGTGACCGCTTCGTTGAAAAATGATACAGTTCAGTGACTACTTCCATTTACTGTGACACCATTCTCGAGAACAATATTGATTTATATATCGATGAGAAACAAACCGCGCGTAATTGCTTCGTAAATCACCACGTACCTGGAGGTCCGCCAGAATCTTTCCTGGTATGGAACGTTTTAATACTGTTTCAAATTCCCCCTCCCCAACATACACACACACACACACACACACACACACACACATATATATATATATATATATATATTAGGGCTCAAAGTCCGAGTCTAGCCCATTTGTGAAATCTCCGGCCACTTCTAATACTAGTTAAGTTACTTGGCAAAAGCCCGAAACAATCGAGAATTGACGACTCCTTGCGGATTCGGTGGACCCGTTCCCGATGCGCCGGACAATGAAGGGACAATTCACGAACCCTTCGAGAAAAATTGGCCAAAACTAAAAGTATTGTGAAACTGGATCAAGTAGTGACGACAGTGGATCCTACTAGTGCTAAGTCATATTATTTCTTTTTACTAGTAGTAAAAATCACTTTAGTTTCGTCAAAATAGAAAAAAAATCACCTAAAAGTCAAGGGGGCAGATTTTCTTGGTTATACGCTAACTGCCAATTGATGGTCAGGCGCAGCCGGCCAAAGCCCGAAGGAGTCCTCAAATCTTGATTATTTCTGTCTTTGGCAAGTGCTAAAAATGGCCAGCGAAATGGCCAGACTTCGAACTTTGGGCGTAACATATATATGCATGTATATATATATATATATATATATATATATATATATATATATATATATATATATATATATATATATATATATATATATATATATATATATATATATATATATATACATATATATATATATATATATATATATATATATATACACACACACACATATATATATATATCTACACACATATATAAATGTACATATTTAACTTGATTGTTGTCCCGCACAGTTCAGCAATCTATTTCGGTCTTGAGTCGACCTTTGACATTTCCAGACACTCCTTACCATTTACAGTTACATGTCAATCCTTGTTTTCCGGAGAGATAGTACAACAGCACATCCCGAGAATGCGCATTCTCCTGTCGTTTCCAATTTGTGGATATTCAATTCGTGATTTATTTATTTCATTTCATTCGTTGGACATCAAATTTAAATCATATCCATGTTCGGTCGAAACATCTTTGCATACGAAATTTCATTACAATCGGAAAACTCCTTCTAGGTACGTCGATTTTTTTGTTATATTATACATACATACATACATACATATATATATATATATATATATATATATATATATATATATATATATATATATATATATATATATATATATATATATATATATATATATATATATATATATATATATATATATATATATATATATATATATATATATATATATATATATATATATGTGTGTGTGTGTGTGTGTGTGTTCTGTAACAACTTCTGGCGAGTGGCAGTGGCATCTGATCGATTTCGTGGCAAATAGTAAGGAATGTCCAAGTGGTTTCTGATGATTAAATACACATGCCATAATTTTGATAAAACTTAACAGATTTAATACTGAACTAAAACTTAACAGATTGAACTTTTAATTGAAAAGTTTACAGCTGAACGAGACGTCTGGTTACAAAAGATTTTAACAGGGGCTACTCCTCAACTAGTTTAGCTTTTCGGGAGGCAAAAATTCGTGTGGCCGCTCAAGCCTAGATCTTAAGGGGACTCTCTCGAAAAACAAAAGAGTCTGGATATATATCCTCCTGAGAATTCCTTTACAGCGACGTGGGAGCTCTAAGAAAACGCTTATTTTGGGGGGACGGGACGTGGGATAAATTCCCAATGACAGATCGCGTCTTGGATCGGTTTGATGGTCGTTAAGTGGAAACTTATGTCTTCGCCAAAATCTCTGAATAACAGCCCCCAGGTTACAGCTTTAGGAGCCCCAAGGTTGTCGAGGATTCTTAACACACAGATTTCCCCAAGCTTTCGGGAAAGATGAGACGCACAGGCTTAAGGCTCCAGAGCCAAAGAAGTTGGAATTGGGTAGGATACTCGGTGTTCGTTTCTTCAGCTCGACAGTTTTTTTTAATCCCCTGCTGCAAATGATTTTCCGACGAGTTTTTCCATGTCTCTAAAGCTCCTGCACGCACCGAGGAAACTTTTCTTCGTAGAGAAAAATTTTGCCGTTGAAATCACCATGTCTCATTTGGAAACGCATATAACATTAGTTTGTGAACTTGCATAAAAGCAGATTACACACACCACAGAGAGGTATTTTCAACGAAAGGCACCACCTTTAACATTTAAGTTGCAAAGTAATATTAATGCAAATAACAAAATTATGAAAGTTAAAATAACTCTTAACTTCAAGTTCAGTGCAGTTTGTAAGGATGTAATTCTCAACTGAATAGATTTAAATTTCCTAGAATGCAATATCCATTTACACATAATATGACATTTAAAATAAATATAATGCTCACACAAAATATATCAATAATATACAATTTTCTACTGCATATGAACGCAATTCAATAACATATTAGCGATGTCATACGCAAGTGAATTAATCTAAATTTCCAGATTGCAATATCCATTTACTGATAATATGAGATTTAAAATAAACATAATGCACCCACAAAACATATCAATGATATACACCTTTCTGATAAATAAGAACACAATTCAATAGCACTATATACACTGTGAATACGGAGTTTTACAATTCAGTTCATTAATTAGTCTACTGTTACACAACTGAAGCCATCCCCATTCATATTTGTCTTTCCTGATCGATGTACAATTTTAAAATTATAAGGCTGTAAAGCCAAGACCTGATCAGTCGGGAATTTGTACTGACATTGGTTCTGAGCTATACTAAGGGATTGTGATCCGTGATCACAGTAAATTCTTTTCCCTTTAGATAGCAATGTAATTATTTCACTGCAAAATTGATACTAGCTCATTCCTTTTCAATAGTACTATATCGTTTTTCAACCTCCGTGAACTTTTTACTTAAAAATAAAACAGGATATTCTTGATCTCTGCCGTTCCTTTGTGAAAGAACTATACTCCCCTGCCTGTATCTGGTGCATCTGTTTGGATAAAGAATTCCTTTCCAAAATCTGATGCATATAAAATTCGTTTGTTCGCGAGTTTCCCTTTTAAGACAAGAAAAGTATTTTCACAAGCCTTGCTCCAGATAACTTCTCCCTTCTTAACTTTTTCTTTCAACACGACCGTGAGAGGTGCAGCGATACTGGAATACATATACATATAGGTATGTATCGGCTGTATTAGCCTGCGATGCCTAAAAAGGCGCGAATTGGAGTCTTGGTTCGCGGAGCAAGGAAATTTATGATACTCTGTATTTTTGCTTCGGCCGGAGATCGACACCCATGCCCTACCATGTGACCCAGATATTTGACATGGTCCTGAGCGAAACGACACTTTGACTGTTTAATGGTCAATTTTGCCCTTGCCATTCGCTCTAACACACAATCGATATGCATGAGATGCCTTTCCCTATTATCGGAAAAAAATATGACTATATCGTCTAAGTGAGGGACAGCAGAGACTTCGTAACCACTTTTGCCATTAATTTTCTAAAAAAAATATGGCTCGTTGGATAATCCAAAATACATACGTAACGGTCGGTATGTCCCAAAACTAGTACAAAATGCAGCAATTCTTTGAGACTTGTGGTTAAGGGTATCTGAAAATATCCTTTAGCCATATCTAACAAGATGATAAACTTAGCAGAGGCTACCTGTTCAACCCTTCCTTCAATATTGGGTAAGGGGAAGTATTCTGTCCGAATAAATTTATTTAGGTGGCGATAGTCTACACAAGGTCGGGGGTCCCGGATAAAGTTTTGTTTTGTGTTTCATCAGTTATTTTGCCAAGGGATTTATTTCTTGCACGAACCAAACTACGAATCTTCCAGGAGAAGGTAGAGGATTCGTTACAGAGGGTATCGTTAAAATCATAGACTGTGGGATCATTTTCTACCCAGGGAAAATCCAATTCGCCATCAATTAAAACCTCTTCGTACTCCAAATTTATACATTCAGGTCTTTTATGATAAGGCTTCAACATATTTATGTGATAAATTTGAGTCTTTTCCTTTTTCCCAGGTATTTACACAACATAGTATCAGAGACTTTATTTATTATCTTTCCCGGCACTATCGCCAATTTATTTGGATTAGTTGTCGCTAAGATTAGAATTAAGTCCCCTTCTTTAAATTCACGTTTGATAGCATACCTATCATACCACAATATCCTCTTTTTTTGTTTATTTTCCATCGTGGTCATGGCTAACTCCTGACATCTTTTTAGTTTCTTTATCAGATTTTAAAATATTCTTTCATGGGATTATTCTTCACCTCAGGATCCATCCAATGCTCGTAGAGCGAAGTTTTGGGAGTTCTCAAATTCTTTCCATGTATCAATTCAGCGGGAGTAAATCCTGTTCGCTCCTGCGTTACCGTTTGCAAGGAAAGTAAGGCTGACGGGAGATGCTGCTCGCAGTCAGGTACCGATCCTATGCAAATTGTTCTCAGAAGCCGCTTCATGGTCCTGTGAAATCGTTCTACGGGGTTTGTCTGGGGGTGATGAACGGAACTGTGCGTGACTTTAATTCCGAGCCTTTCGAAAAATTCGGATGTCAGCGCACTGGTAAATTATGTTCCAAGATCATATTGGACTTCCCTTGGAAAATCCATTGTACTAAAAATATTCAGTAGGGCATTGGTGACAGTTGCTGAACCTATATCCGAAACCGGGATTGTTTCAAGGTACTTAGAAGCCATGCAATTAGCAGTAATCATATTCCTGTTTCCATTTTCTGACTGTGGCAACGTTCCAGTTGTGTACCTATTAATCTTAGTAAAAGTTTCATGTATCACAGGGGAAAGTTTTAAAGGGGCTTTTTTCTTTTCATTACCTTTACCTGCCTTCTGGCAACTGTCACATGATCTAACGTAATTTTCCCTTTCTTTAAAACAATCTGGCCAATAAAAGTACCTCGCCAGTTTATCTTTCGATTTTGTACTTCCTAAATGAAAAGTTTCTTCATGGCATAAAGCTTTTAGTTTCTCTAACGGGGTAGGAAAAGGTATCCCACCTCTTTTCTGGTATCACTAACAATTTTAAAAAGTTTCCTAACTTATCTATCCTAGTTTTCAACAACAAATCGTTTTCAATTTTGTAGGTGTTTTTATCTCGTTCACTACGCGCTTGCGCCACGGGAAACAATTCTTTTAAACTCTTAAAAATTTTCTGCGCCTTCTTAAATTCATAATGACTGATTTTAAGAAGTGATATCTCCATCCCACTTCTTCCACCGGGGGGAATAACTATCGGATCAACTTGATTTTCCTCCACCGGAAATTCTATGGAACATCCTGTTCCAGATCCTCCTTTTCCAACCCCGTTAGAGAAACTAACTTCTCCTTCTCCGCTCTCTCCGTTTGCGAACGAGTTTGTACTGCATTTACCCTTTCAGCGTTCTCGAAATCCTAGTTCAGCTTTTCTTTATTAAGAGCAGCTATCCTATTACCCAGAAGGTACCTGCATTCGTCTAAAATATCCCCACAAACTGCAGTTTTTGCTTGTATTTTTCCAAATTCTCCCCTGATTTCTACAACCGCTAAAGGTAAACAAATATGATTAATATCTAAGGGCTGTTCCACCCGTACTTTCTCTATATAGAAAGAATTTGGTACTACATATTTTATACATACTACGTCTAAAGTCGAACCGTATTTTGCAAGATATTAATTTTATGATCATTCACAAATAATTCTTTTAAATAAGACGCTAATAATTTCGGCTGACTTTTTACCTCAAAATTATTTATAGCATCTAATTTCTCCTGCTTAACACGTATAAGCTTTGGCCAGTTTGGCCTCAAATGTTCTGTACTCCCGCAAATTGTAACATTTTGACTTCCCCTGTTTCTCAAAAGGCACTAATGAATAAATTATGCATAAATAATGCATAAATTTTTATCTACAGACCTTTTCTCCCAATGACAACTAGGGCTCTCCGATCTGTCAGTCTGCCGGAAAAGTCTTTCCTTTTCTGCGAAAAACTTGAGGAATCCATTGTAAAAGATGTCACTCCTAGTTTTTAACGTAGGATTGCGTTCCTCAATAACGGTCCTTCGGAGAGAAAAAAATTGTCCTGCGTCGCGAGTTATAATTTTGGCAACGCGCCAAACCCAGTACCAGTAAACAGTTAAACAGAAAAGTACCAAAATACGTCAAAAAAAGGTAAGCAAACGATAAGTAATCCTACGTTAATAACCCTGAAAATGACCCTGAAAATATTACCTGAAATATTTTTTTCTATCTTTTCGTACGTCATCATAATTATCTAGTTTTTCAGTTAGCTCTGAAACAGATTTCAAACTTGGCAAAATATCTATGAAATGATCTTTCACTTCCACAGCTGCCCGTTTATTCATTTGAACCACTACTAGTAATTCTTTTAATGAGTCAAAATTGTAAAGGTTTAACCCATTTAATCATTCTTTTAAATAATTCCCAATTTTGAAAGGCAAACCCTTTCCAATTATTTTCCGTTTTTTTCTGCTGCTACGTAAATTTTTGCCTAAACGTTTCCAGGCGTAATTTAAATTTTTGCAGCAACAATGTTTTGACGTGGTCAAAATTCTCCGCATTTTCATCAGCTTCGATACCTATCGCTGTACTACATTGATGGGTAAAAGACCCAATAAAACTGACACCTATTCTTCCTTTCCTATATTAACCCTTGTTGCCTGCCGTTCAAAGAGGACAAGGTGCAAACTAATATCAGATTTTTCTGATTCGAATTTTTGCACCAGTGTTTGGAAATGGCACCAGTTTTTGGAAATGGCACCAGTTTTTGGAATTTGGAGTAAGATTTCGGTACATTACTTTGAGAATGTTCAGCGGTCCCAGTACAACCCTTTCTATTTCTTTCTCAAGTTGTACCCTATCTTCTATAATTGCTTAAGAAGATCTTCAACAAATTCCTCTTCATACATTGCACTTTTTATTATCAGATCCTTTAAGTGAATAATGATTAAATCTGGCGTGGTTTGTTCCCCTAACTCCTGGCTAATCACTGAAAATCATCCTTTTTCCCTTTACTTAGGTAAGCCATTTTATAAAAATTAGTTCACTAAACGAATATATAAATGCACAAATCAAGTAAATGAAAATAAACTAAAACACTTTCAATAGAGATTTCTTCGTAAAGTCATTGTAGCTTACAACGATATTACACATATAAATAAAGAAATACCAAAATTATATTTAGAATGAAATAAGCTAGTTTAACTTTTCAAATATCTAAATAATAAAACCTTTCTTGTAGTAAAGTTGTTAGTTTAACACTTTATAACACTACTAGAATCTATATATATAAAACGCGTAGGTATGCGGCACAAAAATCGACGATATTTCTACACACCGAATGGCAACGGCTGCAACTACCAGATGTAAACATTAGCGGCCGACCGCGTGTTTGTAGTGGTTTGACGATAGCATGTAATTTGGTACAATTTAATTGCTGTATTTTACACGTGAGTAATTTTAATTTATTCACGAGATAATTTATTCTTTTGTTCCATCGGTTTTTCTAAATGTATGTAAGAGGACAAACTTTTGACAAAATATGTTTAGACCTATCAAATCCAATGTTTAGTCATGGATAGTTAGTTGTATGTAGGTTTATCTAGAATCCGTTCTTTTGATTCTGTCTGTAGTATTTCCTATCTCTGAAGTACTCAAATGTGTATATCAAGAAGTTTGAGGAATATCATAGTAAAATATTAATAATGGCATTATAATATCTTAATAGTAAGTAAGAGTTAATTATCTACACTTTTTTTTAGTAGTACTTGTTGAATTTTTACTCCATTTTATAAGTGAAGAAATTTTCCCAACAATTTTTTACTTGGCATGATGAAGTGTAGATATCTGAATTGTGAACAATAGTACATATAGAGAGTGATGTAATCCACACTATATTTTAGTACTTGCTGAATTTTTACTCCTTTTTTAATGAAGAAAATTTGTCTCTAACAATTTCTTATTTGATGCAATGATAAATTGTAGATATCTTAATTTTGAAAAATATTACCTACAGAGAGGAATGTAATTTTTAAAATCTTTGTTGTTGGGTTTTTCAGTCTTATCTTTAACTCTGTTCTGAAGTAATGGAAATTCATATATTTTTAATCACGATGTTTTAGAATCATCCTTATAGAGAATTTTGTAATGATTATAAATTTTTTGGCTGAGATCGCACTACCACTTAACAACGTATATTTATGATATCAGGTAATAGTAACATTCCTTACATACGTTTCTTTCAGTTGAGTTGTTTTGCAAAAGAAAATATAAAACTAAAATCGACCATGCTGGTCGCCCAGTGACTAGTTATCTAAAATATACAGCTTGCATATCCTTTTAAATGATTGCACTGATAAACATTATTCAAGCAATTTTACACTAGTTTATTTCAAATCTTAAGCTTATTTCTGAAGCAGGAAATCAGAAAAAAATGCAACTGAAGTATTTAAAGTAGTACTCACCTCATTTTTATGCAGAACCTATGTATTTCCTCGGTCAGAGGACCACTTCAATAGCACTGCAAAAACTCCTCTGGGGTATCATTTAATCGTTTTCGCAACGATTTTAAAACACAACCCCGATAATTCCAGTTTGGAATTTTCTAAATATAAATTGACCTAAAACAGGTTGTTCAAGCACAAAACTGGAAACAGTTCCGGTTTCCTTTCTTCCAGGAGAGGGCCACTCCTCCACAAGCCAGTCCCTCAAGAAAAACAAAAAACAAAAACAAAAAAAAGTTCTGGGGTAATATTCTACGTTCCCCTAAGATCGAAGAATCCCTTCTTGCTTCGGCTGACCTCATAAATCTTATTTCACCCATCTCGTTCTGATAACTTACGGATATCAGATCCCACACCTGAGCACCAAATAAGTATAGGGTGTAAAAACTTCTGGCGAATGGTTGAGGTTTCTGATCGATTTCGTTGCAAATAGTAAGCAATGTCCAAGTGGCTTCTGATTATTAAATAAGCAGGCCAGAATTTCACTAAAACTTAACAAATTTAATATTGAACTAAAACTTAACAGATTGAACTTTGAATTGAACAATGTGCAGCTGAACGAGACGTCTGGTTACAAAAGATTATAACAGCGGCATGTCCTCTCGACTAGTTTAGCTTTTCGGGAGGCAAAAATTCCTGTGGCCGTTCAAGTACAGATCTTAAGAGGACGCTCTCCAAGAAACAAAGAGTTTGGATATATATCCTCCTGAGAATTCCTTTGCAGCGACATGGGAGTTCTTCTAAGAATACGATTGTTGTTCGGGACGGGTACGTTGGATTAACTCCCAATGATAGGTCGCGTCTTGGATCGGTCCGATGGGTCATTAAGTGAAAACTTAACGACACGAAACGAAAACTTTACAGAACTGTGTCTTCTGTAATGTCAAATGCTCTGAATAACGGCCCCCGAGTGACAGATTTAAGAACAGCCTGGTGGTCGATGATTCTTAATACACAGATTTTTCCAAGCTTTCGGAAAAGATGATACTCGCGGGCTTAAGGCTCGAGAGCCAAGAAATGTTGGAATTCGATGGTGGACTCAGTGATCGTTTCTTCAGCCTAACAGATTTTTTTTAATCCCTGCAGCAAGTTATTGTCCCACGAGGTTTTACGTGACACTACAATATACTCTTCAAACAACCCGCACTAACCTTCTCCCACGGACACGTAACCCAAGCAAATACCCTGGAAAAACGCTAACTGCCGCCAAAAAGTTTTCCTAAAATCCACAGCAGGATATTGGTTCAGCGGGGGTCATATACTGCTGATTGTTTTGCGGTGGGAAAATTAGACCGTTTACAAATGACAAATGGGAAAAAAATTGGACCTTTTATAACCGACAAATGGGAAAAGACTCCTGCTAATTAGGGAAAATTTCAGATATCAGGTATGCGGAATAGTATTTGTCACGATTTGCTCTTTAGTCATTTGCTTTTTAGTCATTTTATTTTTCTCTCGTTTTAATTTTTTTCCTAAGAAGTGAAAAATATGTCTTAACGACTTACGCCAAGATGATATATATATGTATATACAGGGTGTCCATAATTAAAGTCGCACTTTCAAAAGGCTGCAAAATAAGAACCACTGGTCAGAATGACTTCAAATTGAACTGAATATACTGGAAGAAGGGGGAAACGATTTGGCATAATAAAAAAAAGTTCAAAAATGTATCACTAGATGGCACTGTAACATTTTGGAAGTTTTTTTTTAATATACCAAATCGTTTCCCCCTTCTTCCAGTATATTCAGTTCAGATTTGAAGTCATTCTGACCAGTGATTCTTTTTTTGCAGCCTTTTGAAAGTGGGACTTTAATTATGGACACCCTGTATATAAAAGACAATACCACTCACTGGCTGACTGATCACTGAAGGTCTAGAAAGCAGAAATTTTACATGGCGCTTTCTATTAGGCCCTGAATGCTCCTTAACAGATCTTTTTTAAAAGTTTGTACTTTAAGGGGATAACGTGGAGCTTAAACTCAACCCCCCCCCCCTCTAAAACCTATCTAAGACTTTTTACAAATGTGTTGAAATGTATTACACTTCTACGCAATTTTGTATTAACCTTCTCCTTCCTTACTGGACATCATAGATGGCCAACTCAAAACAATCCTGGGGCTACTGCAGAAAATTATAAATGACGTCGGGCAACTTTTCATGTTGAAGCAAATTTTCATGTCTGCTGTGTTGAAGGCGAAATGGACCTCATCCAATGTATGATTTTAACTTTAAAATAATTTTAAATATTTAAATTTAAATTATTTAAAATAACTGTCAATAAATTTAGGGTCTTCAAAAAATACCTCATTAAAAATTGAGTAAAGGCTAGTTGGCCTCTGCGAAAATTTCGCATGCGAAAAAATAAGATTAATTTTGCAGCGAGGTTGTTGGTATGAAGTAGGATGAGAATAGAACCAATTCATCGGTAGCTATTGTTCATTTGTCAAATAACAATGATGCGTAATGACAATACAAAACCGATTACCAAACGCCTTTGGCCACAATATTGGAGGTGAAGCATAACACAAAACAGGGGGACATGAGATACTTGTATGCCCATACCAAAACATATTTATAGACAATATTAAACAAGTAATATATAAAAAGAAATTTTTAAAGTCAATTCCTACTTAGGTCAACAAAGAAAAATGTGTGAACTAATAGTAGGAATTGGAAAAAAGGATTGCCTGCCAGAACCTTGCCTACTGTGCGAGATTAGGAGGGGGGGAAAGAGAGAGAAAAATTTTGTCAGGTTGGGGATTCGATCTCGCAACCTACAGGACGGGAGAAGCCCGCGATACCGCAGTGCTACCGTTTACACAGTAACAACAGGGAAATTACTATTCAAGAGCAAGAGACGCTCTAGGTCTAAAACTAAAATTGATTAATTAAATTTAATTAATGAATTACAATTTGAAAAAACTGTATTAACATCAAGTGTCATCCACTACAAGTTTAAAAAAATGTATTTGAACTTGAGTGGATGAATAAAAAGTACTTTTATTAACGATTGAAAATTTGAACAAGATATATATAGAGAGAGTGTGAACTAATAGTAGGAATTGAAAAATAAGTATGACATAAACTCGTGAAAAATGTTATATTTAAGTTACAAAACCTCTTTGTACATACTATTTGACCGTGCCGTATCGATGCACCCAGGGAGAGAACTCTAAGATCAAAAGTAAATATTTAACTTCAGTTTTTAAACAAACAATACAATGTGTCATTCTGAATTAAGAATTCACCAGAAGCGGAGAACTTAATCTTTAAAATGGAACCTCATTTATTGATTTTGGTTAAGTCTGAAGGGAGAAAAAGGGATCGTCACCAACAATCCCTTTCTAGAAATAATATATGATCATGATGGTATGCTTTTTTTAATTTAAAGGTTAGCGTTCAAGAGATAAAAGTAAAAGTAACTAAATAAGCAAGCGTGTGCTTGCCATGTAGAAATAACGTAAATCTTTACATGTTTCGCGCATATTTTCCCATAGATTTTACAAAATAAATTTTCCATTCCACCACGCACCCACCGTTGTTCCCAGATCATTTTATTATTTTGACTTGCGAATTTACATGGTAAAACTTTTAATTTAATTATACATTAATTATGAGGCAAATTAGAAGCTTTTCCTTGATGGCTTGGTTGAATTTTGTCATATGCAATTCAATTGTGTACATAGAATTGAATAAATAAAATTAAACTCTTAAAAGGCATACCAAGGAAAAATATCACCCATAAAATGTTCTTCAGGGAAAAAGGAAATATATTTTAGCCTAAACAATTTATTTTTCCATGTAAAAAGAATAACGTACACTAAGAAAGAAACTTATTAATTCACAGAATGATAATAAATGCAGACAATTTTAAAATTTAAAATTCAGTGTGCGTACGATAATGGGGAAAAAAAGCCAGCTCCATTTAGAGGAAGAAAACATGTTTATAATGATTACACTTCAATTTTTGAACAGACAATACAATGTGTAATTGTAAATTAACACTTCGTCTGAAGCGAAGATGCTAATCTTATGGTACCTCACTTATCGATTTTGGTTAAGTATGAAGAGAGAAAAAGGGATCGTCAGAAAAAATCACCTTCTAGAAATAATATATGTAGATTGTATGATTCCTTTTTCAGAAAATTACATTCTTGAAAAAAATGCTTGATATGTGAAAATTAAATTTTGGCGATATCAAAATGTGTATATGTTTTACAAAAAATGCGGAAATTTTGGAAATACCCACTGGACATCTGGAACCATAAGGCCTAGGAAGCTGAAATTTAGATAAATGTCACTTTGATACATTTTGTATTATACGTAGGATACAACTGCCTATTCACAGCACTAATTGACGTCTTGTGTGAAAACGTACATTTAAGGAAAATGCAATCAAGTCCTAATATTTAACAAATGTTTTTAATTCTTTATTTTGCCTTATAAATGCTCTGCGATTATTTTAAAAATTTTAATTCATTTTCTTCCTGAAAGATCACAAGAAAAAATTCCCGCCATTAAAAAGACTCCTCTGTAGAAACTTTTACAGAACACATAGTATCATATTCAAACAAAATGAGCAAAGTCACATCTGTAATTGGTTTAAAAGGAGCTCCATATATGAGGAATTGGGTAATGTCTCCTTCACATATCTCATGGTCCGTGACAAAGCTCTTTTCACTGAATCCCACAATGAGGTAGATGAAAGATTCGCGTTATAATAAGGCTTATGGGCGGCAGCACAACCATGAAAACCAAGCAGATGTGCTTCCTTACGGATGGTATTCATCGAGACAACACTCCCGTATGCCTGTCGAAACTCCTGGAGTATGTGGGTCATCGGTCGGGTGCGGTTCACACCCGACCGATTCCTATCTCCCTAAACTAGAAGATAGGAATCGGTCCCTATCACCCAGTTTCGTGGATCTACCGACTCGGGGCACATTCCGACAATCATCGCTCACCTTCCACTTCTGAATCACATAGGCCACTGTCGATTTTGGGTCATTCAGCTCGCTAGATATGTCACTTAAGGATCGGCCATTTCTGTGATACCCGACGATTGCACCTTTCTCGAAATCAGATAACTCTCAGCACTTTGTGGCATCTTGCATGCGACTAATGCCAATGTTGTTTCCTACACGATATTTGACGGCGGAGGGCGGGACGTATATCAGGACCGCAGATGTCGCATTTGCATGGTTGTCCAAGTACTTATTGGTATATTGTGTGTATATATACAGTAACCACAGCTTATAGTGATCAGTGGTTTTAAGAATCAACCGTTTATAAGAATCAATATCGCAAAAACAAAAAAAAAAGTATTATTTCCATATTAATATTTTCGCTTTAAAGAATCAATCCACCGGTTTTAAGAATCAGTTTACACTCTTCGCTTTCCTTTCATTTTTCCAAAAAAGCCACTTAAACCCTCAAAAGGCACGAAGTTCTTTACTTTTTAAAGAAAGATTGATAAGTTGTGATGGAATATAGTCGTAAAATTCATCCCTTTCTTTGTCAGACATAACATAATAGTTTCCCCTTAAACGCTTTAGCACAGCACTGTCCTACTATCTTGACTCAGGGGCATCTTTACCCGTCCGGGTCCGATTTCACTTTTCTCCACTGACAAACAAAAATAGGGACTCTTTTATCCCACCTCCCACATCCTGGTTGCGGCTTCCTGGACCCTAAAACACATGAATCTTCGGCGAAGTGTCCACTATCACTTAGGCAAATGTGACATTAGTAGACTCAGGACGTTATCAAACCGTGAAAAGTAAGCTAGAAGGCGAATCTTCGTCTGAGACTATTAGTATTGAAAGAGGTATAAACAGCCTCCTGAAAACTTCATTACGTCAAACTACCGTAGAAAACTTTTTCTTGCTCCCTTCCTGTAGTTGAAATGTTAAAACTGTTAAGCAGGTGTGTTGTAACTTCTCTTACTATAATCATGTGTATCTACTATTAGGTCTAGAAATTAAGTTGTATTTTTAAAATTATAAAAATAATTTTAATAAAAGATAATTAACGTAAATTAAAGAGTATTTTACGGTAAATTATCTAATATATGTATATATAGGTGTGTGTGTGCCTGTCCAAAAACCTGAATTTCGGCTATAAGAATCAACCGCTTATAAGAATCAAAAACAAAAATAACAAACGTGATTCTTATAAGCGGAAATCACTGTATATATATATATATATATATATATATATATATATATATATATATATATATATATATAAAATATATATACATATATATATGTATATATATTATTTATATATATATATGCATAGATATGTATATATATATATATATATATATATATATATATATATATATATATATATGTGTGTGTGTGTGTGTGTGTGTGTGTGTGCTGCGAAAAAAAACAGGGCCAGAAATTCGAAAGTTCCAGATTTGCAGACACATTTCCTGTGGGTTGAAAATAAAATGAGTCGGTTTACCTATCTAATGCGTTTACCGCTTCACTTCAAAGCGAACTGAAAATCCTGTTTGTGGATTGATGAGCTTTTCCTGTTTCCTAAATCGTGCCGGAGTGTGAATTTCTTTAAAAGCATGTCGAAAGCTGTACTTTGAAGCAATTAGTAGCTTTTTGGCTGTGGGAAAAAGGAAATGGCGCTCATCAACGAAACGAAGTATTCACGTGTTATACAGGGTGGCTAATAAATACTGTAACACTCCAAAAAATAAGAGTTAATTTTAATCGTTTGGAAAAACAATTTATCTATCTATTTGCGTGATTGGTAACTTTTTGTAAACGCAGACGATTTTTGTTTAAAGTAAAACATGTAGAATATTTTTAAAGATGGAAGCCAAAAGGTTAATGGTTAAACAGCTTTTTGATCGCGAATTTTCTGCAGGTAAAATATTTAAGCAATTAAAATGCCTTGGTTTTAATAAGACGTTTATATATAGGACTATAAATCGATTATTGGATACCAATAGCTGTAAAGATCGACCAAGGTCCGGTCGTCCACGCACTGTTCGTACAAAAGAACTTATCAAAAGAAATCGTGAAAAGATACGAAGAAATCCACAACGTTCTGTAAATAAAATGGCTGCAGA
>OU015498.1:174079906-174142406 GCA_907164885.2 Dolomedes plantarius | reverse complement strand
TTAACAATTTTGTTGATAATCATTTGGAGGTTTGTCATTGGTTAATTTTTGTTATTTCCAATGGCAAGGCAAAAGATATTACAAATGAATGATGAAATAATAATAGAAGACTGAAGTCATTGCCCTAGGAGCGTTCTTGCTTCCCAATATCTCGACACCTCTGTAGATACGCGAAGAGCCCCACATTGGAGCAGGTGGTCCCTTTCCATTACTTTTCCAGAATCGCATAGTGGGCAAAACGGCTCGGTTGAGATGTCTATGCGGTGCAGATGGACGGCGAGGAAATCGTGTCCCGTAGACAGGCGAAAGGCTGCAACTTCCTCACGTCTTGGGTATAAAAGAAGGGCATACCCTGCTCTAACTTTTTAAAATTGTACGAACCTGAAGATCCCGCAAGAAATTAGATGTAAATAAATTTTTCAGAAGCATTTTAATCTTCCAATAGGAAGTAGCTGTATTTGGATGTTGTAGTAAGTTGGCTCCTCTTTTTACAAGGAAGTCCGCTTTTTCACTACCCCAAAGACCACAATGGACAGGCACCCATTGAAGAACGGTTTTCCCTTTAGGGTAAGAGTTTTCAGAAGTTCTTGGCACTGAGAAATCTTAGGTGTCAATCGGAGTTCAACAGAGCTGATTGATTGGATGCCTGCTTGAGAGTCTGAGAGGAGGACTGCATTCTCAAATGTGTGATGGATAGCTAGTAATTGCTTTAAGGCTATACACATGGCCACCGCTTCACCATCAAAGGTGGTAGAAATATAGCCCGTAGGGGTGTAAAAAGAAAATATATCCGAAAAGACACCAGCTCCAACACCAAAGTGGCAGTCAAACTGAGAACCATCAGTAAAAGTATGCTGGCAATGAGTAGCTGGATATCTGGCCACAATGGTCTCCAGGGCAAGACTTCTTAGGATACTTGGTGCAACATCTATTTTTTTATGGATGGTTTCAACTAAATCCAGCTTTACCTCGACATCAATCACCTCCAGAAGATTTCTATGTTTCAACATTGATTAAATCTATTTCAATACTTTTACAGACATAGCAGTCCGTTAACTGCTGTCATCTTTAAAGACTTGTTTTGCTCTGTCTGCACGAAGTCAATGCAATTCCTTTTCCACTTCAACTGTTTGTTTGTATTTCAAGGTCATGCTTACTTTTTCTTTTATGCATAAGCTCTTCACACAACCTGCAAGTGTCTTTTAAAGGAAACTTAAAATGTAAATTGAATCTTTTCTAAAACACTTGATAATGGTATTTCTCTCTCAATGGCTGTTTGCAAAGAGATAATTTTTTTTTATGTTAAGGTTACGATGCAGATACTTTTTGGTGGCAAAACCGCTTCGTGAGTGGTAACTCTTGTAGAAAGTAAACGATTTGATATGGGCAGCGACATCAAAATGTCGATTATGTTTGAAGTCCCTTTACCCCTCATGTCAGTCCTCTTTAGTTCTGACGCGTCTATACAGCCTTTCGTAACTTAGTCCCAATAGTCTAGAAAAAAACTCTCATATTCTCACCTTCATAAAATAGTGAAATCCTCTGGTTTTAGCTGAATCACTGCCATCCTCTGGACATGATTGCATATTCTTTGAACCCACGCAAGAGAACGTTCTGTTTAGAATAGTCAGACATTATCCTAAATTATAAATATACTCGTAGTTTCTCCAAAACTAACGGAGAAATAAGTTCACTGAATACACCTACAAAAGCACATCCTTGTTCACAGCACAGAAAATGGGCTTGGTCCACTATTGTTTTGAAAACAAATCACTTTTATTCAGTGGCACATTAAACTGCTGACATCTCAGGGTTAAAATTTATAGGAAGAACTAGATTCACTATTGCATTAAAAGAAATGTTTTTACTGTATCTTTGCAGTGTTAATACGAAATAGTCAAAAAGTGGACTTGGTTAGCTTTAACACTGAGCCCTCCATATATATATATATATATATATATATATATATATATATAAGTAAGTATCAAATGTAATGTGATTAATAATAAATCACTAGAAATACTTAAAGTACAGTAAACGTAATTTATAGTGCCTTGCTGCTAACAAACTAGTTACTATTTATAAGCGATATCAAAGTCTAAACTAAAGAAGCAAAAGGACAAGACCATAACTACACAGATTTAAGATTGGGAGGTAAAACTTAAAATATATATATGTATATATATATATATATATATATATATATATATATATATATATATATATATATATATATATGTATGTATATATGTATGTTTATATGTATGTATGTATGTACACATATTCTTCGATTTACACGGTAGATGCGTTCCACGACAAATCGTGTAAACCGAGACCATGTAAAACAAGACACAGTGTTCATATTAAAGAAGGGGATAGGTGGAAGCCGTAGTTATGTTTATAATAATAGTGCAAAAATTCAAAGAGTTTAAGCCGAAGAGAAGACAAGGCAATTTAAGTAATATGCAATGATAAATTGTTTATTTACATATGTATTTCAAAAAACAACATCTTACCTCGTGTAGGACTGAACTAGGGAAGACAGTATGTAAATGAAACAAAATCTTATTTAATGACGCTAATGCTAAACTCAATGCAAAGGTACTCAATGCACTTGTGACGTCTGTGCAGATAATTAATGAGTGCGTTCAATGTAAAACACTCTAATAATCAAGTGATACATCAATAATTTCTTTATTTATAAAATATAGAAACCGTGTAAACCGAGTACCGTGAAAATCGAGGAACAGGTGAATGTATGGATGAATATATATATATATATATATATATATATATATATATATGTATATATATATATATATATATATATATATATATATATATATATATATATATATATATATATATATATATAAGTATATATATATATATATATATATATATATATATATATATATATATATATATATATATGCACTATCGATCGCGGGGGTTCCGCCAACCAAACATGACCGTCGTCTATTTTTCCGTAAAATGCAACGAAAGGCGCTCGTATTCGCAACCATTTTGTTTCTTGCCGAGAGGAAGATATCAGTGACCTTGTAAAACCTAGAAACTTGCGGTTGAAAAAACCGACAATCACTGCATATTCGAGTCAACAATGATTTTTATCGACAAATCAAATATACAGTGATTCATCGTTTTGTTTCCTCACTATGAACATGTTAACAGCAAAAATAATAATAATAATAAAAAATGACTTCAAAAAACGATAAATTTTAAACACTTTCTCACAATTCACTGTTCACGCAAACGTTTGGATGTAATATTAAATATTATTGCTGATATATATATATATATATATATATATATATATATATATATATATATATATATATATATATATATATACAGTGCTAGATTTCTAGAAATAGAGGGGCCGGAACGGTAACCTTCCGGGGTGTGTGTGTGTGGGGGGGGGGATTCCAAATTATTGATAAAGAGAGGTACCTGAACGCCATTCCGGCGCGTTCCGTCTCAAATCTAGCCCTGTATATATATATATATACTACATGGGGTGAAAAGTTCCATGACTAGCAATGAAAAAAACATTTTTTGAGAAAAATCGATTTCATTATTCAACATAGTTTCCCTTCAGGAGCGATACACTTATTCCAACGGTGCTCTAACGTTTGAATATCCTTCATATAGGACGATTAGTCAAGGGCTTCAAAATGGGCATCAGTTTCGCATTTGACATCCTCATTTGATGAAAATCTCTTCCCCTACAACCGTCTCTTCAATTTAGGAAACACATAATAGCCGCTTGGAGGCAGATATGGATAATACGGAGAATGGTGGAGCAATTCGTATTTTAAGTCATTCAATTTTACCATCGCTTTCCTTGACGTGTGATCTGGTGCACTGTCTTGGTGAAACAGCACTTTTGTTATCGCCATCTGCGGCCTTTATTTCTTGATTTCATCCTTCAAGCGGTCCTATTATGCTGTATAATACTCTCCTGTGATTGTTTTTCCTTTTTCAAGATAGTAGAAGAATATTATGCCATGTGCATACCAAAAAATTCTGTCCAAGACCTTTTCAACCGATTGTTACGTCTTTGGTTGCTTTGGGTTGCTTTTGCCAGCTTCCAACCAGTCTGCAGACTGCCTTATTGACTCAGTTGTGTAGTAATGGATCCACGTTTCATCTATAATTACGAATTAGTAGAAAAACTCGTTTGGATTATGCTTTAATAGCTCCAAAGTGAGCTTTGAATTATCGGCACATTGCTGTTTTTAGTCGATTGCTAGAAAACGCGGCACCCATCTCGCACAAAGCTTTTTCATATTTAAATGCTCATGCAAAATATGTCTCACCTGTTCTGTTACTATCTTTACGATGTCAGCTATCTCTCTTACTTTCACGTTGCGGTCATCCCAAACAATACGGTGGACTTTTTGAAGTACTCTGGAGTTGTTGCCTCAATTGGACGACCAGAACGTGCGGCATCATCGGTGTTCGTACGACCACTTTAAAACTCGTTAAACCATCGACAAATGGTTGTTTTCGACGGAGAAGATGTGCTGTAATGCTTTACTGTATTTTTTCATCAAAAAGCAATGTTTAATTAACACGCGAAATTCTTTTTGATCCATTGTTTACACAAAATCAATAGTAGCGTCACTTACACGACAGCTACTCGTAAATGAATGGCCGACATGTCATGAAACTTTGATGGTAGTCTTTGGAAAGTTAGTACTAACAGAACATTATATGAATATTTCATTGCGGATGCCATTTAGTGGTGAGTCCTGGGACTGTTCACCCCATGTAATATCTATATATATAAAACAGTTCCGTAACTGACTTACTCACTTACTGACTGATTGACTGACTGACATACAACGCACAGACCAAACCGCTGGACCTAAAGAACTGAAACTTTGCATGGCGATTCTTATAGTGCAGGGGTGCACTAAGAAAGATTTTTGAAAAATTCTTGGATTTTTCAAAATTAAATTTTTAAGCTGTTTTAGTAACTTTTTTTTAAGTTTGCTTTTAAAATGATAATTTCAGGGTTATAAAATTTATATCACTAGAGAGATCATAAAAATTCCTTTAAAATGAAATCATTTTCGAATCTTTACCTCCATTTTCTGATTTTTGGTGAATTTTTAAAAGTTCATTTTTAGAATTTAATTTATTAAATTCTGGTCAAGTGATTTCTTTTTCTGGTACTTTAAATTAATTTATCATCACGTGAATGATAACGAAATAGACAAAAAAATATTTTTTTCTTTCTATTGCGGCAGACGATTGGACATTATCCAAAAAAATATTAAAATACAGTAAAAGATATGTTCCTCAAACTGTACTATATTAACTGTACTATATTCTTTAGTATGATATTCTATCAGATTTAATTTGAATATTTTCTTCTGCATTATTTTGTCTATAAAAATAGCCGTTACGATTTTTTTATAAATATATTTTTTCGTTTATTTTTACATCAATTGCATACATTGATCATAGTATTTATTATAAATATATTTTTTTTTTTGTTTTTTGTTTTAGCATTAATTGCATACATTGACCGTTGCATTTAATTTGAATGTACTCCGTAGCGAAGTGTGGGTTTTCAGCTAGTATATATATATATATATATATATATATATATATATATATATATATATATATATATATATATAACCCACCTTTAATTATGGGTGTCCATAATTAAAGTCCCACTTTCAAAAGGCTGCAAAAAAAAAAACCCACTGGTCAGAATGACTTCAAATTTGACCTGAATATACTGGAAGAAGGGGGAAACGATTTGACATAATAAAAAAAAAGAGTTCCAAAAAGTTACAGCGCCATCTATTCATACATTTTGGAACTTTTTTATTATTATGCCAAATCGTTTCCCCCTTGTTCCAGTATATTCAGTTCAAATTTGAAGTCATTCTGACCAGTGGTTCTTTTTTTGCAGCCTTTTGAAAGTGGGACTTTAATTATAGACACCCTGTATATATATATTACATTACAGGTTGAAGAAAGGGAAAAACGTGAATTAAACCAAAACTGACAGTAAAGCGTGTTTTTTATTATTCAAACAACAGCTTAAGTAGAATAAAAAATTACATAATAATATAAACAACTAACTATGAAAAAAAAGTGCACTGTAGGCTTACAAAAATTTAATTCGAAGTTCAGCAAGACGGTTGATCTAAGCCCATGGGACTGTTCTTCTTGGTAGAAGTCATCGTAAACAAATATCGAATATCGATTTGTTTTTTAATTATATTCGACGACTGGCCTCCCCTCCACGCATGCCGATAATCTTTGTCCGGCACAGTGTTTTTCCCTCGCGCTATCCGATCGCTAACATACTTGAACAAGGCATGATTGATGTTTTGCACAATCGATATAAATTATTATCCTTTTTTCGAAAATCGTGCCAAATAATCAAGCGTAGGATGCCGGACAGTAGGGTGTTGGATTAGAGGATATTACTTACTTACTCTTACTCTCTCTCTCTCTCTCTCTATATATATATATATATATATATATATATATATATATGTGTGTGTGTATATATATGTGTATATATATATATATATATATATATATATATATATATATATATATATATATATATATATATATATATATATATATATATATATATATATATATATATATGTGTGTGTGTGTATATATATGTGTATATATATATATATATATATATATATATATATATATATATATATATACTAGGTGGCCCGTGCAACCCTTTCGCATGCGATTAAAATACGATAATTATATAGCGAAGTTGGTAGTTTGTAGTATGATGAAAGAAGAACCGGTTCATTTGTAGCAATTGTTTATTTGTTAAATATCAATGGTGCTCAAGGATAATACAAAGCCGATTACACAACGCCTTTGGCCACACTATTGAAGGCGAAGCATAAGACAAAACAAGGGAACATAATATATGTACACGTCAAAACACCTTTGTAATATTAAAAGTTAAATATGAAACAACGGAGAAAATGTGATATTTACATTACAAAACCTCTTTGTGCCCATTATTTGACTGTGCCGTTTCGACGCATCCAGGGAAAGAACTTTAGGGCCCAAAATCAATTTTTCACTGCAAATTTTAAACAAACAATACAATTTTGTCATTCTGGATTAACAATTCGTCAGAAGAGGAGAACTTAATCTTTAAAATGGTACCTCATTTTGGTTAAGTATGAAGGGAGAGAAAGGGATCGTCGCAAAATATCACCTTCTAGAAATAATATATATGGCTTTTCCATGGAAAAAGAATAATGTACACCTACACATGTGTTGCCAATAAAGAAACTCATTAATGAAATCACAGAATAATAATAAAAGGAAACGATTTTTAAATTTAAAAGTTCAGTACGATTGATAATGGTAAAATAAAAAAAGCTAGCGTGCGCGCCATCTAGGGGAAGAAAAATTGTTTATCATGTTTATACTTCGATTTTTAAACAAACAGTAACAAGTGTAATTCTAAATTAACAATTCGCATGAAGTGGTGATTTTAATCTTTAAAATGATACCCCCTTTATCGATTTTGGTTAAATATAAAGGGGGGGGAAAGGGGTTAAACAAAAAAAAAACACCTTTTAGAAAATTATATATATATATGGCAGAACTCATTGAATTGGACTGTTGTTGTAATCTATTCTCTCATTTTGTATATAGCTCATTTTGTAAATAGCTTGTTCACATTTATATTTTGTACTAGATGTATTACCCGGCTTCGCTCGGGATTCAGTTTTTGTTATCATTTTTTTTTCAATGATTAGCCTCATGTTATGATGTTCTAAAGTTTTCGCTAAAATTCTTTTTCGGTAGCAAATAGAATTAGTTTGTTGTCGGTGCTGTCGTTGTTCTTCGCTTTCCTTTCCTTTCGATGTTGAAGCTCGAAGACGATCGTATGTTCGACGCGTTAAAAGTTTCTTCATCAGTCTCACTGCTTCGGATGACTACAATTCGAATTCTGTTGCCTTCGAGCTCTTGGGAATGATTTTTTTTCAGATTCTTGTGTGCGTCTAACTGCATTTTGAATTCTGTTAGCTTCACGCGCTTGGGAATGTTTTTCTTCAGATTCTTGTCTTCGTCTAACTGCATTTCGAATTCTGTTGGCTTCGCGCTCTTCTGTTTTTTTTTAATCACATTGCTTATTTCTGAACAATCTTTGACATTTTGCCCTTACTTCTGCAGGATTAAAAGCTGCTCTCCTCTTTTTGGGCATTTTGAAGCATTAATTTACAGCTAGTCAATAACGTTTGAATGGATTTATTATTATAAAAAAAGAATCAATAATGTTTGAATGGATTGAGATCACATTCAATATTAAAACACAGCAAATCTGATAATTATTATAGAAAAAGTATATACACGTATTTCATGCTCGGAATTCTTTCTCAAAACTAAATCGTCTGCTACGTTTCAATGCCACTTTCAGACTTTCTTAATTATAATATACACGTATTTCATGATTGTAATTCTTTCTCAAAACTAAATCATGTCACTTCAGTTATATAAATCATCGCGTCAAGGCTAAACGCACCTGTTTCTAGCTAAGTGAATGTGTCCTCCAGTATATTTTTGTTTGAACAGGTAGCTTGCGATAGCTTCAATTCATTAAAATTAATGACTTTCCATCCTTATATTTTCATTTTTAAAAAGAAATATTCCGGCGTTGTCACGTATATGAAAATAATATATCAAATTCATTCTTGCATGCGCCAATATATGAATAAATCACGCTTTTAATTCACGTCTATTTATTTTTACGGACGTGTTATAATTTAATTGGCAACAATGAAATGTTCAATGGCTTTGAGCAAAAATAAACGTTGATACCTCGCAAACTTATTCTAACATAATTCGGGAATGGAACGTCGTAGCGGGATGAAAATAGTCTATAACCTTCGCGCAAGTTCAAGCAATAAGTTGACCAAGTTTCATCGCAATCGGATGAAAGGTACGGCAGCGCATAAAATACGAACAAACAAACATTCATTTTTATATATATAGATTAATATGCTAAATTATTAGATAGCCATTACGTGTTTAAATTATCAAAGTATTTTTCCGTTTAACTGAGCCAAAATACTGGCGCTGCTGTCGACTACGTAGTCATGAATTTGCATTTTGATGTTTTACTTAACTTTTATGCAAATTCTCGGGTGCGCCGACAACAACAGCGCCATATCGTCCTCTAACGGCGACTTTTGGAACTATTTTTTTTTCTCACGGAAACTCTTTCCCATGTCGTCCTTAGTCCTTCTATCAATTTTGGTCGAATTCCGGCTGATAGATCGCGCTACAGCTGGCTCTGAGTAGTGTCAGTTAAAAAAAAATCACCTTGTATACACACACACACACACATATATATATATGTGTGTGTGTGTGTGTGTGTGTATTAACGAGAATTCAGTATTGCTACATGTTTCGAAAGGGATCTCTGTCCCGTTTATGCTGGCACTTCAGTGGAAACAAAATGAATGACTGCACCGATCATGACACTACGAGGAAGACGATAAATATTAGCCCCTGCTAACCGGACCATACGTACACATGTTGTCGTTGTATTCCAGACCAAGTCCATAGAGGCTGGCGACATCGTGCCTTCTCCCACCCTCTCTAGCTTCTTAGAAAGATTGAACGTGCCCTGTAACGTCGAAGTGGAAAAAAATCTAAGGCGGAATAATTTAAAGACAGCTTATATTACAAATATTTACATCAAGTATGTACACTGGTATCGCGACCCTTTCAGTTTTCAACCGAGAGAAGAGCTCACTCTAAGCATCATCCGGTTGTCTATTTTCTCCACCGGTATAGGTCCCTTAGATCAGAGGGATGCAAACTTTTTCCGACCGCAACCCATTTTCCTTAAATTAAAAATCACCGACCCGTAACTAACATTTTTTGGTAGTAATGTAACCAACTGGTTGAAACAGGGCATCATTACGTAAAAACTCTCATGATGCCCTAACAGAGTAAGGGCCTGTTCACATAGGATTCCGTTGCGTTACGTTATGGAAAAGATGACGTTGAGACGAAAATAAACCAATCATATGCCTCCAAACCATTAGCAATGAATTTTTTAACGCCTATGATTGGTTTATTTTCGTCTCAACGTCATCTTTTCCTTAACGCAACGCAACGGACTCCTATGCGAACAGGCCCTAAAGCGGCCTTGCAAACAGCCGCCGGGATCGCAAGAAGCAATCCCTAAAACTCTGACTCCGTGGACGGAAACAACCATTAGCTTTCGTGGCGACACCCTCTGAACTCTGCTTGCTGAGAAACGATGTTTGCCAGTCTGTCCAATGTCTCCCTAGCTGGTAGCAGCATATTTTCGTTTGTGCCTGTAAACTTCTTGAAATTGTGTAGTTCTGTAAATAATTGTTATGTTTTCATTAAATTAGTTAAAATGTCACCTAAGGTTTCATTTATTTTATTGTCGGGATCTAGTTTACTTTTTACCTGAAGTCAACAGGTCTCGATTATTATGTGACTGTTCAGGCAAATGGCCACAGTAGCAAATTTTTTTTAAAAAAATTTGGAAACAGTTCAGAGGAAAAAAACACTTTTAAAATCAATGAACTGTAGAGCGTGGGCATATATTTACTTTGCATAATAGCAGTAAAAAAAAGTCTTGTTTACTTTCCACACTTGTTCTTGCTTAATCTCACGTGACCAAAACTTCATTTTGAAATATTAATATGTAATTGTATCTCATTTAGTTCAAAATTAACATAAATTAAAATTAAAACATGATTTCATTAAACTTCATATTGAAACATCGAAATTTATAAACTTTTTTTCATCTAAAACTATCATTTCATTCAAACTTTTCATTTTTTTTCATCTAAAACTAAAATGGAAAAAAATTAATAACAAGGGCGAGCCCAGACATCGAATAATATTTGTTCAATATTTGTTTAAATATTTGAGAGTGCAACTTTGGTATCGTCTTCCGAGTTAAGCCTCGATCGTTGAACGGTATTTAAAGTTTCTCATTTTGAAAACCCAGTTCTGCACAGAAAGGTAGAAGCGAATAGAATCAATTTTAAGTATACCATTGCAAGGCTGTTTGACAATCTTATATAACAATATCATATGTATTTTTAACATAAAAAATTTAAGATAAAAATATGTAATTATAGGAAAGTTACAGCATATTTTTATTTCAATAATTCAATGGTGTAAATTGACCTCAAATTATTCGCGATCCCTACATTTATTTTCGCGACCCACAGCTTGCGCCTTAGATGGCGGCATTGGTTTTTCCCGTTCCGTCACTCGCTGAATAACCTTACTGACTCGCGATGACCACACGGAGTTTTCTGCCCCGTTATCTCTCTGTGGCTCTCCGTTCTCTGGATCTATCTCTCTATGCTGTGCGGGTCTTGCTTCGATACCCTTTATTCTTGGGGCTGTTCCGACGCTTCCGTGCCGGGTCTCTCCAGGCGGCTCAGTCTCCCATTTTATGAGATGCGTCTCGAGTACAGAGGGTTCTCGCATTCTTATATCAGGTCTTGGAAATCGTCTGGGATGGCGGATTCACACAGGAGGTAGCCCAGGGCTTGTGTCTCCCTTTTAACCCTTCAGCAGGCGTGACAATTTTTTGCCCCAGCAGACACGTGTAGCGCAAAGTGAAACGCCTATTTTAACCTTGATTATTCCTTTTGTAATAAACTTTTTTTTTCAAATTGAAAATAATAATTCTGTTCTTTTATGATATAAAATGTTGATAACATTGAGACATATTTATAATTATAGGCTAAGGAATGCAGATACAATCACCTTATTTCAAAACTATTCGGTTTATTGGAGTGTTTATTTGTGAATTGATTCCTATTATATCCAAAAAACCTAAAAAAACAAGGAGACAGTTCATCTTCGTAATATGCGGGATATCGTGTAATAGCTGCACATTGGATCGACTACGTCAATTCCTGCTTTTGTCGTATTGTAAACCAGTATATAATCGCTGTTTTACCACTGTTAAATCACGACGAACAATGACGAGAAAGGAATAAAAGGGTCATAAAATCATACCTGCATTAGAAAGGTTTTAGCTATAAATAGAAACTGCTTAGAACATTCAACCCTTACATGTAAAAACAAACCATTCAAAACTACGAAAGAGTTGCACTCCCAGGTCCGACCGCTGAATGGTTAATTAGATGTGGCCCCCTCAGCTCCTCGGAATAGGTTTTCTCGGAAAAGAAAAGTCTGTTGGGTGGTCGCTTCTTAGGAATGAAGGGGGAAGTCCGTGACTTCTCAGAAATGGTGTTTCTCGAAAAAAGGGGAGAGGGGCATGACGTACTACGTTACAGATCATATCCAGAGGTCTTGATTGGCGGCACCCTTGCAGAACCGCTACAACTCCGCTACCTCGGGTCCCCTACATATATATACATGAATATATATATATATATATATATATATATATATATATATATATATATATATATATATATATATATATATATACCAGGTGGTTATAATTAAACTTCCCCTATAAACGGCACCCTACAGCGCAGACGGGTGAACGGAATGTAACGAAATTTTGTATATAGGCTATACACGAGATGCGCTCACGGAATTTCGAAAAAAAAGTTAGTTCCAAAATGTCCACCAGAGGGCGTCTTTTCGGGAAAAACATGAAATTTAACTCAATAAACGACCAAAACGGATTACTGAAACAATACTAACATTTATTGACTAGTTTCTGATCACCTTGTCATCAAACCACATTAAGTAAAGGTAAGGGAGAAACAAAAACAGTTCAGTTTGCAGAAACAAGAACAGATTAGGACGAAATTGCACAAGAGGAGCAGTTGTTAATCGTGTCCAGGACGATGTAGGGAAAGCTGCTCCACGTGACCACCTTCATTCACCTGCAAAATTTTAAGTCGATGGACAGTGTGTTCAACAGCAGATCGTAACTGATCAGTTGTGAGGCTTCGCACATGAAGCGTTATGGAGTTCTTTAAGTCATTCAACTTCGCAACACCTCCACGATACACCAGCTCGCTCAGTACGATTGTTCGCTTTCCCTACATCGTCCTGGACATGATTAAAAACTGCTCCTCTTGTGCAATTTCGTCCTAATCTGTTCTTGTTTCTGCAAACTGAACTGTTTCTGTTCCTCCCTTACCTTTGTTTCTCCCTTACCTTTACTTAATGTGGTTCGATGACAAGGTGATCAGAAACTAGTCAATAAATGTTAATATTGTTTCTGTATTCCGTTTTGGTCGTTTATTTTGTTAAATTTCATGTTTTTCTCGAAAATACGCCCTCTGGTGG
This sequence comes from Dolomedes plantarius, assembly GCA_907164885.2. Classification (NCBI taxonomy): domain Eukaryota; kingdom Metazoa; phylum Arthropoda; class Arachnida; order Araneae; family Dolomedidae; genus Dolomedes; species Dolomedes plantarius. Next base: position 174,129,077 of record OU015498.1, on the reverse strand, counting down.
ACATTTTGGAACTAAATTTTTTTTTTCGAAATTCCGTGAGCACATCTCGTGTATAGCCCATATACAAAATTTCGTTGCATTCCGTTCACCCTTTTGCACTGTAGGATACCGTTTATAGGGGAAGTTTAATTATAACCACCCGGTATATAAACTTAGACACATATACATATATAAAAACATTATGTAGTAGGAGAATTGACAAATCCCGTATATTGCAAAAAACACCGTGATTTTGCAATGCGCCAGACTCATTTAAAAATGATCGACAACTTTTTAATGAGCCAGATATTTTTTAGGCTTCTTGTAATGAGCCCATGCAATTTTAGACGAATTAGGAAAATTCGCAATAGTTAATCGGCCTGGTTTCATCCAGGCTTATATCAATAAGCCCAAAGTAGTAAATGCTTATTAAAAATGACAGATAAAGAGATTGTTACTTAAGTACTTCCGCCAGGGAACATATGAACTAGTTAAGAGTTATCTAGGTTAAAAAAAGGTCACTTAAAAATTGCACAAAAATCATCATTGTTTGAAAATCTTTAATTATTATTATTAAACAATTGTAATATTATTATTAAGTAGTTGTAATAAACAAATAGTTGAAATGGATAACATTTAGATATTGAATCAGACTTTCTCCCACATCATGCATTTTAAATTTATTTATTTCCACATGATGAACTTTTATGACACTTCAATGAATACACTTGACTTGCGTATTTATTCACTCACTTTTTTGTTTGACACTCAATATTTGACATTAAGCATTTGCAGCAGCTATGCCCCTGTGCCCCAAATTTCGATGTATTCGCTACAGCTTCACGAAAAAAAAAAAATCTGGAATGTCTTCAAGGATTCGTGCACCAGAAATCTGGAAGTCACATCTAGCGAACCAAGTTTTAATTATGCCAGTAACTGAAAATTTTGAATCGCTATGCAGAATGTGTAATACCAAAAGATCATAACAATACCGTAACATTGCTGTGCGACCAATCACTACAAAATATTTTAATGTTCGAAGTCAAGTTGATTTCGTTGATTTTCAAACTATTCCCTGTGGATATTACAAATGGTAAATGAACTACCAAGATGGTGCAACACAGAAGGATAACAGCTGGAAAAATGATTGAAACTAGTGGAAAGGAAGTGAAATCGGTTGCAGTTGGAGATTGTATTCTGTTAAATGTACCGAAAGTAAGCCGTGTCCTTTTAGACTGTCCAAATTTAACTAAGGAAATTCTTAAAGTGGAAAATAATGTTTACCAGATAGCAACAAAAAGTGGCATTATTAGAGCTTGGTTTTCTAGGTGTGACTTCCAGATTTATGGCGCACAAATCCTTGAAGCCGTCCAAAAAAATATACATCTCTTCGTGAGATGTATATTTTTGAATGAATAAATCGAAAAATTCGCAAATTTCGCAAATGAATCGAAATTCGGAAGCCGGGGATATAGCAGCTTCAAATGCTCAGTGTCAAACAAAAAAGAGCATGTAAGAAGGCAAATCAACTGTGTTCATCTAAGTGTCATAAAAGTTCACCATGTGGAAACAGAAAAAGTTAATTGTATAATGTGGGAGAAAGTCCGATTCAATATCTAAAAGTTTGTCATTTTAACTATTTGTTTATTTTAATTACTTAATAATAAAAATACAATGGTTTAATAATACTAATTAAAACTTTTCAAACAATGAAGATTGTCGTACTGTATTTAAGTGACCTCTTTTCAAACTAAGTAACTCTTAATTCATTCAAAAGTGCACTTAAGTAACAATCTCTTTAATAAGGCGTTACGACTTTGAACTTAGTGCAATAAGCCTGGATGAAACCAAGCGGTTTAAGCAAACTATTGCGAATTATCTAACTAGCCTAAAGGTGTATGGGCTCTTTGTAATAAGCCTAAAAATTATCATGCTAATTGCAAAGAGGGTCGATTATTTTCCGATGAGCCTTGCACAGTACAAAATTACTGTGCTCTTTGTAATGAGCCGGATTTGCCAAATCGCCTACGATATATATATAATAAAACTTCTCTAAGGTGGCAAGTCATGGTTCCGAAAAAAGGGGGTGTTTTGAGGGGTGGCTGCGGAAAAGGGGGTAAAAAAAAAACGGCTCTATTGAGTGTATTATATCGGTTCTAAACTAAATAGGACCGTTTGGCGGGGTGGCCGGTTTGAGAAGTTTCACTGTGTGTGTGTGTGTATATATATATATATATATATACACACATCTGTTGTCAAATATTTAAAGCCATATAATATTTACTGGAAAACGCTGCGCTAGATAACACCTCTGAGACGTGAGGAAACAAAATGGACGTGAAGAAACACAATGGAAGACCTGCAGGTCACGATCGTGAAGTGAGTACGTGACGCAATAGGGTAGGCGATAAAAATTGTCCCTAGGGAGGGATTTCTGCTGACCCGAGGATTTACAAACGCTGGAAAAATGGTTACGTGTCCACTTAGAGAGCATGTGATTATATTTGGTGGGCTAACAATGGACGTGAGTATATATATATATATATATATATATATATATATATATATATGTGTGTGTGTGTGTGTGTGTGTGTGTGTTTGTTTGTTTGTTTGTTTGTTTGTTTGTGTGTGTGCGCATTTGTGCGTGTGTGTGTGTGTGTATCTGTATTTCATGTATTCTAAAATTGAAAATGCTAACTTTAAAATACGACCTTCAATAAACAGATTCGTATTAATTTTGAATCTTAATATGTTAAATAAACCTTATGATTAAAGGCAAAATTTATAATCAATGTATTATTTAATACTCTATTCGCTGTGCAGTCCTGTTTAACGTAGCTCTTCTTTTTATTAACATAACTGAGAGATTTCAGAAAAAAATTACAATACTTTTTACATGAACTTAAAATTTTAGCATTCTCCTATGACATCCGAGAAAGTTTACAGGCTTGACATATAGTTATCACCTCAAGACGTGCATATCGCACATACGTACAGTACTGTGCACTGAATTAAGGAAATGTCAATTTCTGCCAAATAATTATAAGGAATGTGGACTATCAAATTAAAAAATTCATTTTTCATTCAATTTCAACAGTAAAAAAACTTTAATGTTAAAATTTTATAAAAAATTATGAAGTCCTTCAGCTTTAATCATAGTTTAAAAAATTTCTGGCATCGAGGAAATTCATTTGGCTACACATTCAGGCATTAGATATCTTGTATTTGATGTCAATGAGCAGCTTCCAGGGTAATTTTCGGGCATCCATTGTATTGATCAACAAGGTTTTAAATTTTTTAAAACAGATATGCAATTTATTCCTTTTCACGTGAGCATAAAATTTGATAGTCTGTAAAATATACATGTTATAATATTCATTATATGTTTAGGGTCTGCTGCAATATTATTTTACTAACTCTGCCAGAATTTCTTCCTCTGAACATACTAAACCGAGAATGGCATTCTCTTATGCTTTACTTCAATTTTGGTCCACGTTTACTTGAAAATTTAAAAAAAAAAAAATAGCTTAAGATGTATCGAAAATTCAAATCATTTTCCTTAAACGGGTTTCACACAAAAAAATTTCCCAATAATATGCTTTTAAAATTCAACATAAATATGGCTTCTGATGTTTTCTTCATATGACTAAGTAAATTATATATATATATATATACTGAAGCGCCAAAAAAACTGGTACAGGCGTGCTTATGCAAATAACGGAGATATGCAACCAATCAGTGTAACGCGATGCGGTCGGCAGTGTATAACAACAGTAAGAAAACAGGTGTCTGGCGAAGCTGTTAGAGCGGTTCCTGAAGCTACAATGGCAGGTTATCACGATTTATGGGACTTTGAGCTTGCCGTTATAGTCGAAACACGAGAGATGGGACATAGCATTTCCGACGTAGCGATGCAATTTAGATTTTCGCCCCCGACCATTTCACGAGTGTACGGTGAAATCAGACATAATGTAAAACATGAAATCTCCGACAGCGGTGCGGCCGTAAAAAGACCTTGACTGAACGGGACTGATGAGGACTGACGAGAATCCTTAAACGAAATAGACATGCAACACTTCCTCAAACTGCTCTCGTCACGCGTTCCGTTATATGTCTAATAAAACAATTCGTCGAGACTTCGACATCCTAACATTCTCCGAAACTGCCCATAAATTATCCAAGGATTTTTACTATAATAGTCATAATATTCGCATTGAAATTATAGCAGAGCTCCCAGATTACGACTACTCCCACCGTGCAAAGCGCAAATGCCCTCGGGCGTGTTTACTTAAGAGCTAACGTTTTCATTTCTATCTTGCTAACTTATCCCTAACTTTAAACTCCTCCCACTTGTATTTTTACCAACCCCCAACCCCCAACCCTAGGACTTTACTATAATCTCAGTGCGAATATCTTTCACCTGTCTCCGCTACAACTGTGACAACTAGTGCCCAGGTGCAGAGGCGCACTTTGTATACTTTTGACCCGGGTTCGATTCCCGCAAATTGCTTTTTTCACTATTTTCTTTTTAATCCTTAAATTCTTATTTTATTTTCAAAATTTTTTCTTTACCTGATGAGGGCCTACTCCTGATATTTTTATTAACTGCTGAGCAAATATATTCTGATGCATTATATTATTACTGGAGAAAAAGTTTTACGAATCCTTGGCACTCCGAGAAGTTGGAATGCCTGACCTGACCTCAAATTGCTGCGGATTTCAATGCTGGGGCATCAACAAGTGTCAGCGGGCGAACTGTTAAACGGACCGTCATTTATATGGGCTCTCGGTACCGTTGTTGACCGCACGGCACAAATAAATAAATAAATGAAGAAATATATATATATATATATATATATATATATATATATATACTTTTCTGTCTACGTGGCGGCGTCTAGGGGATGTCTAAGAACGACACACTTGAATAAAAAATACGCTACACTTTGTAAAACTCAACAACTATTAATTTATTAATGTAGACAGCAATTATGAGATTGCGGAGAGCCTACTTTACTGTCTCCGGTACAATATAACAATAATCACGGGAGCGCAATGCTTTGCTTCCTTTCAACAGAACAAAAGATCGGGTAGCCTTCTCGCTCCCGTCAAATACACCACAACGCTGGCCTTGACTTGCCCCGTTGGAAAATACAATCTCTCCCCCGTGCCTATCGCAAGGAGTCCAAAACACAACCTCCCTCAACGAGGTCTGTACTTCCCTCTCTCATCTAGAACCCTGCACGCCTTTCGCATGGGGCACAAGAAAACATATCCCGCTGTCGAGTCGGGGTCATTCAACCCTCGACTGTCCCCTCAAGAATGTCGCAGGAAATAGGACTTGGTGCGCATAGCAACAGAGAATATTACTATGGCATAAGAAAAGATTTTGCATAAATCCTACACACACACACACACACACACACACACACACACACACATATATATATATATATATATATATATATATATATAGACACACATATATCTTCATATATATGTGTGTGTGTGTATGTATGTATATATACACTGCTCAAAACAATTAGGGGAGCACATGGTTTTAACGAAATTACGCAAATACTTACACCGATAAGTAACATAAAATAAATCATTCATATTTTAAAGCCTAGCAGGAAACAAAAGAAGAAAACTTCATATGCAAATCAAAGTTCATGACGTCAAAAACCAGAAAAAGAACATAAGGGTGGAAATCGGGAGGTTGCAGAAACCTCTGTTTCACTTCCTTAACTGTGAAATTCGATTGCTCAGTTATTCTTTTTGAGAAAAGGTGACTTGAAAATGTCCCAACAACGTGATTTACTGGAATCCATGGCATGGCGTATTATAGGCAGACTTGAATCCGGGCAAACACAACGTAGCGTCGTGGACGCTGTTGGAGTCGCCAGAAGTGTCATTGCAAGGCTGTGGAATCGATTCCAAGAAACAGGGAATGTTAGACGTCGACCAGGGCAAGGTCGGCCACGCGCCACTACAGCAACTGATGACCGGTATATACTGTTAACAGCTCGTCGAAACAGAACAGACAATGCTACTCAGCTGGAAAGACAGTTGATCTTGGCAACAGGACGAAGGGTGTCCAGCCAAACAGTACGTAATAGGCTTCATCAGGGAGGTCTCTATGCACGTAGGCCAGTGGTCTGCATTCCGTTAACCTCACGCCACCGTGCGGCACGAAGAAGATGGGCTGCTGAACATCGAGATTGGGAGCAACATGATTGGAGACAAGTGCTGTTTACAGACGAGTCCCGATTCAGTCTGGAGTGTGAATCCCGACGTGTTTTGGTATGGGGGGAAAGGGGCACTCGAAATAATCCCACATTAGTTCGTGAAAGGTCACAATACAGACGAGCTGGTTTTATGGTATGGGGTGGAATCAGCATAGGTCGACTTACGGACGTGCATATCATTCGATTGGTACTTTGACGGCCCGAAGGTATGCAAACGAGATACTGAGACCTCATGTCATACCTTACGCTGCAGCCATTGGAGATTCCTTTGTTTTCCAGCATGACAATGCCAGACCGCATACAGCTCGTCTTGTGCAGAACATGCTTGAAGCTGAAACAATATAGCGTATGGAATGGACAGCGTGCTCTCCTGACCTGAATCCAATCGAGCATGTTTGGGACATGCTCGCATTGCTGCGAGACCAAGGCCTCCTTTTACTCTCCTAGACTGGGAGATTGCACTTCTTGAGGAGTGGAACAGTATTCCCCAAAGTCTTATCCATAACATCATCGCATCCATGGAAAACAGGTGTGCAGCAGTCTTGGCTGTTCGAGGAGACCACACGCCATATTAAAAATATTGCATCATTTCTAAACAATACTTTTTTTATCGTTTACATGTAAGCAAATCGTTGCCCTAAATCATCTTTTCATGTTTTTTCCGTATTTTCAAAGAATTAAAGCTTAATTACAAATTTTTTTACGTCTTTTTTTCTGTATTGCGCATTGATACGCGTGTACTATCCATTTTATGCCAATACGTGGCTGTCTCGCACTGTTTTTTTAAACTTCTTCGCTTGCTTCCCTAATTTTTTTGAGCAGTGTATATATATATATATATATATATATATATATATATATATGTGTGTGTGTGTGTGTGTGTGTGTGTGTGTGTGTGTGTGTGTATGTACACAAGTACTTATAGATATTTTCTTATATTCTTTATAAGACATCAAAATGGACCCCCTCACTTATATATTTGAACAATACTTTATACATACATTATTAAATCCTATCAGGGTTGTTTTTCGTCTTAAAATGCCTCAAAAAAGAAAAATATCTTTACTTATCTCTTCAAAGATTATTCCTGAATGCTCTACCTTAAGAAGTTCAGTAAATTTCTTCAATGTAGATTTTATTCAGTATAAAAAGACAGGATATGTACCATCTGTTAATACGTTGGATGATGGTAGGGTTTCAAAGTTACTTGTAAATAAATGCAGTGATACTAGTGAAAATTTTTGTCAGAAAAACAAATATTTTTAAATTAAATATTTTCAAATTTTCTGTTTTAGTTTATATTTTTAGAAGGGGACTACACAACAAAAGTGTTGATTTTACACTTTAATGCTGGTAAGAAGCGATCAACCTGATTTAGAGTGCTAATTATATCTGCACTATACAGGTGATAATTCATGAGAACCTTTGATTTTATGCATCAAAGACACGCCAATATTCTCCAATATGAAGGACTCTATGATACTTCTATTTGCATAAAATTATTTAACCAATATTTTAAAAAAAGTAAAGAAATGCAACACATGATTTTCAATTTTAAAAGTATATAAGAATTTTTCGAAATAAAGCATTATAATATTAATTTTCTGTTGAATTAAATTCAGAATTATATCAAAGCCAGAAAAGTATGGTTTGTTAATATAAAGTAAATCCTCATGTTCATCTTAGTAACATTGCTTAATTTTAGAAAATGTATAGGCTAACTCACTGTAATAAATAATAGTTAATGCTGGCCACCTATACGGTGCCCCCTTAAATGAATAGCCAGCAATATCGCCCTTTACTGTGAACAAATGGCGTCATAGCCAATCTTCCGGGCATTTGTAATCCATAAAAATAAAAGCTCTCTCTAATAAAAGATTACGCCTATGTATATTTCACACAGAATTCTTTCTTTCCAGTATCATATAATAAATTTGACATCGGGTCTTGTGTATTATATTCATAAATTAATAATGCTTATAAATATCAAATGTATTTATATCAATAAATATAAGAGTAGTGTATGAAAATAGTAAAACTACCCATCATAAGATAATACTTTAAGTAAAATAAAATAATCAATCTATTTTTAAAAACACACTGATGTTCTGGTAACAGATAAATTTCTCGATGTTACAATAAAACAATATTTAGAGGAAGTACAGATTTTTTAAGTTGCTTTTATTATATTGGACACTATTAACAACATACACATATACACTCCAGAACAAAATAAATTGACTCACCACAAAAAAAGTTGTCCGATTGCAACGGAATTTCGTATGCAAAGATGTTTCGACCGAACATGCAAATGATTAAACAGTGGGTGTACAACGAATGAATCCAATGAATGAATAACGAGAGCTCCAGCGCAACAGAACTGCACATCCAGCAGGTTTATATAAGGAGCGATTCCCGATCTGTTGTTCAAAATTTCTGTTGCATTTCGACTGCGGATATCTTACGTCGACTGTAACAATGCCTCGTCGAAGGATTCGTGCTCATTACGAGCATATTTCATAGCTTGAAAGATGTCGTGTCATCGGATTAAAAGAATCTGGTTGGGCAAATCGGTCAACATCTCGATCAAGGCGAATAGACGATGCTGGCAAAAGTGGATCAACAACAGCAGATTTAGGCCTCTTTCAGACGAGGTGGTTAGTTGATTCAACTAGTTGAACGGGCGGATGTCAAGGTCACGTAAGTGAAACTTGTGCATGCTGGCAAACCGCCTGGGCGGACGAGTTGACTGCACGTGAAAATGTTCGGGCTTTTCCCCACCATTTGTTATGTGGCTACACTCCTTAACAGCCGCCCGTTCAAGTAGTTGAATCATCTAACCGCCTCCTCTGAAAGAGGCCTTAAGCGTCAAAGCTGAAGCGGTCGACCTAGGTTCACAACAGAACGGGAAGACATGACGATTAACAGACGATTGTTAGAGCGGAATATACGCTCGCGCTGACCGTTACGCCTTGCACCATCGAGTTCGATTATAATGGGGCTTAACCCGATCAACTTGGAACTGCGCTGAGTGGGGACGTATAATCTTTACTGACGAGTCCCGTTTACAACTGCGTCCTGACTACCACCTAAAACGAGTCTGCAGACGTCCAGGGCAGCGTCGGGATCCTGCCCTTACTATCGCATGCTTCACAGGCCTACAACCGCTCATTACGGTCTTTCATCGGTGTTCATTACGGTACTTTTCAACAAGATAATGCCCGGCCGCACCGTGTTGCTATGAATTGTCTTCAAGCTTGCCGGACACTTCCTTAGCCACAGATGTTGCCTTATTTCTCCCCCTATAGAGCACATTTGGAACGTAATGGGAAGGCGATTTCAACTAACCTGGAATACTGCCAGTTTAGCTCGACAGTTGGAGACACTTTGGCGAGAAATCCCGCAGGACACCATTCGGGAACTTTATCAGTCCCGACAGCAGTGACAGACATGACAGAGTTTGACAGAGGGAGGATTGTTGGAGTTCGTTTAGCTGAAACCTTGGTGAAGGAAACAGCAAAACTTTTGGGATGGGTAAGGAGCACAGTATTAGCCGTTGTGACAGAGTACACGAAAGACAGCAAGATGGTGTCTGCCAAGTACATCAGGGGACGAAACAGAAATCTGACTGAGAAATAAAGACTCAGTATGATGTGTGAGTGCCCTCTTTCGGTTACTTTTGGAAACTTTTTTTTTTGCATGAAAAAAATCCAATGTCCCTCTGATCCTATTGCGCAAACAGAAAATTTTTCCGAGCATTGCTTCTTTTATTACGAAATTTGAACTTTGCACGAATTTATGACGCACCCGGTACATAGTGACGCGAAAGCACAAGCAATCGTTAACCAAGATAACATCCGACATGAACAATCATCTGCAGGACCCCGTGTCAGCAAAAGTTTCAAAATGGAACTCCATGCAGCGAACATTTATGGCAGAGTGACAATTCGTAAAATGTTGGTGTCATCACGTCATGCTTTCCAGTGACGCCAACTCACAAAAGCTGGACCTCACAACAGTGGCAACAAATCATCTGGTCTGATGAATTAGCATTCACCCTATTTCAGACCACTGGGAGCGTTTACGTGTGGAGAACGCCCAGAGAAGCGTTTACTACCGAGTGTCTCATGTTTAATGTGCAGCATGTTACTTTTCTTTTTTGCCTCCACCTTCTTCCACGTCTTCCCCTTTTTCTCTCACTTTCTGAAGTATCCCGAAAATTTATCAATAACTTCAGTTAATGAGATCGCGATAACTCCCAAAAACACCTTGCGCAATACATGTGACGTGCAGACGAAACGGATTCTATTATCCAAGCCACGTGAAAAGAGGAGGAGTGGGGTGAACGGCGTCCGAGTAGAAGGGTTGAGTTCGCCACCCGGGGCTCTATCACTCTTAGATTATCGGAACGTTACTTTCAGCCCTACTTTTATATGATTAGAATGGGAGAACTCAACTAAATATTTACCTACCTATTCACTAATGCCTGACAAAACAAGGGAAGAAGAAAAAACAAAATTTTACCAAATGTTCAGTTCGACCTTCGTATCCGCTACACCTAATATATATATATGTATATATATATATATATATATATATATATATATATATATATATATATATATATATATATATATATATACCATATATATATATATACCATATATATATATACACACACACACACACACATATATATATATATATATATATATATATATATATATATATACAAACACACACATACATAAATCCACAAAATATGTACCTATTGTACTCATCTTAATCTGTTCTAGCCTGCCCCCATTCCAGGAACTAACTTAAAGGACAATTACAGCCATGGCGTTCGTTGCAAAAGTGCGATATTGATAACAGATAAGACTCTAAACGATTTCCTCTTTGCGCTCGATTCGTCTCATAGCTCCGAGAAATCAAATTCAAAGAAAAATGTGAGGAATTTCTAGTGCAGAGGAATTAACGGATTTGAATACGTGTCTTGTTTATGGCCGCGTAAGGGGGTGAAAATGTGGTAATTGATACATACACACACACACACATATATATATATATATGTGTGTGTGTGTGTGTGTGTGTGTGTGTTGTTGAAAGGTGTTGGTGTGGTGTTTAATAATGAACTTTGTGACAGGTTTTTCCTGTGCCAGCGGATAAGTTTTAAAAGCAGCCCAAAACAAACAACTGCAAAACATTGGTACATCCTTCCCTTACGTACTAATGTCTTGCGCTAACCCGGATATTTAATTACCATTGAGAAATTAAAGTTAAAATGTGTCACAAATTTGCCCGAGTGGGGCTACTTTGTGACATCTGTGTTTTCGCCTTGAAATCCAAGAGGAAAAAATACTCGACACAAATTTAGACAGTAAAACGCTTATCAAAAGCTTGGTACACAATTATATATACCTATTACAAATACTGGATAGCTTTATCTATGTCTTTGACATCAAAGAGACCCCGGATGTCCAGTGCAGCCATCACTTCTTCGAGAAGATGAAGAAATTCCTCTTTCGGCACATTCTGCTCCTTCGGGTAGTTTTTGTCCAGATAGTCAATACTTCTTTCTCTCCAGTGGTATTTTAGAGGACGATAAAATGCAACATCGAGTGGATGGAGGAGGGGGGTCGACTTTGTGGGTTATTTTATGACAGTGTCAATGTGTCACAAAGTAAACCCGTCACCTTTCGATATTTAGGTTATGTTCTCATATATCTTGGAAATATCGCTACACAAAAGTTATATTGCTCTATAATCTAACCAACATATTGACAATAAAAAGTAATTACCTGTGGTAGTTAGTTGTATAAGGTGTTAGCCTTCAGTACACAAAGTTTCCGAATTTTGAGTCAATAGCTTGACAACAGGTTTGAACAATACACTGGCCATCGAAGACAAATGTCACGCAGAAGCTTCGGACATTGGCCACTAAGTGTCTCTGTATGTCGGACAAGCTGTTGGCGCTGTTCTTTGCTTACCCGGTATCACGGGCGCGGCACAGGATCTAAAATACGAAAAAAATATTATGTGTCACAAAAGGAACCCTGCAGTCACAAAGTAACTCCATCTTACGGTATGAAAACTTATATTTAGAAGAACTATTTACAATATTAAGTTACATGAGTTTGCTGTTGACACAGGAAAATGCTACGCTGGAACGCTGCGTAAGTTCCTTCTAGAGACAAGGTAGTCTGCCAGTGTAGTTCTAACGAACGGAACTGGAGTTAAAAGTCAGCGAGCGGCACCTGCTGGTAGCACAGAGAAGTGTGGGGGTTACGTACTCCCACCTTATCAGTACTTTAGTTCTTTTATAAAGGAAGAGGAGAAAGTTTATTGATTGAACGTTTTATAATGTTGTACTGAGTTTTAACTGTATCGACGCGAACAAGATTTCGTTTCTGGGATGAGTTTCTAGGATCCATCCTAGTTGCCAGGAACCCGGAGGAGAATCATCTTTGATGAGCACGATGTCTTTTTTTTTAGATTCGGCTGTGAGGAGTGCCACCTCTTCCGCTGTTGTAGGGAGTGCAAATAAGAATGTCTCCACTGTTTCCAGAAACCTCTTCTCATGTTTTGGACGAGTGTCCATCTACTAGCGGGTGGAGAGGAAGAGAAGGGATGGTCAGGTACAGAAGTGAGCATATCTCCTGTAAGGAAATGGGATGGTGTAAGTGCAGTTATAGAATCAGTATCCGAGTTTTTTTATGTATGTAAGAGTTCGCGAATATAGTAAAGCTTCTCTCTGGTTGAGTAGCGTTGACAATTCTTAAAACGTTAGGAGAGTTTCTCCCACTACTCTTTTAAGATGAAATTTCACTGAACGCACACCTGCTTCCCAAAATCCTCCAAAATGGGGAGAAGCAGGTGGAATGAAATGCCGCTAGATAGAAGTTTTGGCTAAGTGGTAAGCAACTGATTCCTTTTCAGGCAATGAAAGCCACATCTGTTGCATTTCGTTGAGCTTTCGTCGAGCACCCACAAAATTGATAGCATTATCGCTATGAATGTGGCGTGGGACACCACGACATGCACTGAAACAACGAAGAGCAGCTATAAATCATTCAGCTGTCAAATCACTGACTGTTTCAAGATGCTTTAGTTGATAAACAAATTAATGAATAACAGTATATATTCTTTTGTGGTTTTAGAGCCTCGACCTTTACTGAGCTTTATGGAAATTGGACCGGTGTAATCAATACCACATTAAAATGGTCGTTCCAGGGTTACTCGAGGCTTGGGTAAATTACCCATCAGTTATGTTTTTGTGGAAGTCTTGAATCTATGACATTTTAAGCATTTATTTACACATTTATTAATTAATTTTATTCCACCAATGATCCAGTATGAAAGACATATGATGCGAGCTAAAAATGTCGGACCAGCATGTAGATAAGCTACATGCCGTTCTTTGATGAAAAGTTCGCTGAACTTACGTTGACACGGCAGTATAATAGGATGTTTGAGATTAAATGGTAGTTGTGAGTTCTGTAACCGACCTCCCACCCGTAAGAGACCGTTTTCGTCTACAAATGGGTAAAAGGAGCGTAATTGACTTTTATTTAGTGAGGGTTCTTGATCTTTTATGCATTTTATGTCGGCATAAAAATAGCTATCTTGAACAGAACGGATAACTGTTTCTTCGGCATCTTTGATTTCTGAAAAGTAAACTGTTGTAGTTTGACCTTGGAGATTTTCTTCGGATCTTTTATAGTTTTTAATAAATCTTTGGCAGTAAGCTACAATACGAATTCTTTTAGACAAGGAAGAGAATTTTTGGAAAAACTCCTCAACTTAATCATTTTATGTGTGGAGATGAAGGCTAAAGATTGGGTCAGCTCTTTTCTCAGTCATCACTTCATCCTTGATTTCTTACGAACTTGTTTTACCCTTAGGCCAATAAGATGCATTTAGTTCAAGCCACTGTGGGCCTTTAAACCATAAAACGTAATTTGGGAGACATTTAAGATCTATGCCGTGTGAAGCGATATCTATAGGGATTTCTTTGAAAGGTACATGTTTCCAGTGTTTCATGGAAAGTACTTGAAAGATTTGGGAAGTTCTATTTGCAACAAAAGTCTTCCACTTGCGGGGATGAGTGGATAACCATGAAAGAACAACCTTGGAATCAGTCCATGTAAAAAATGCAAAAGAGGTATCCTTGAAAGTATTCAAAATTGAAACAAACGATTTTGACAATAAATGAGCTGCACAAAGTTTTAACATGGGGATTGATATTTTTTTTAATAGGTGCAACTTTTGTTTTAGACAGTAGATTGCAGCCGTATAAGCTTTTCTGGCGACAGTAGATTGCAGCTGTTTAAGCTAGCGATGATGCATCGGCAAAACCTTGCAGTTCAACTTATCATCTGTAAGAGAGACGCATCTTGGTATAATGTGTTGGACTGATTTTATTAAATGACTAGTCGGACTTCGCCTGTCCAGCCGGCCAGTTTAGGGACCCGCTCCCTTCAGCAATCATCGTTAGAGAATGGAAACACTATTCAATTTTGTGGTTACGCATTTCACGTCCTGTAAACAGCCGCAGGCCGAACAAAAATTATTTTCCTCCCCCCCCGGAGAGAAGTTCCCTTCCCTCCATCCTTCCGCGTATGGGAGAAAAATTCTTTCTTCGAGAAGTTACCTTCCCCTCCCCGCGTATAGGTGAAGAAATGGTTCTTTAGTATCTGGAACTAGTCGAAAATGAAAAGGGTGACCTCAGGAAAAGAATGGATTCAAAAACAGGATTATATATCCCTTATTTAAAACAAAAATGTCTGAAATATCTTTATTCGTTGTTCTCTGACGATGATTGCTGAAGGGAGCGGGTCGCTAAACAGACCAGCTAGATGGGCGAATCCTGGCTAGTCTAAAAAATTATTAAAATTCGTCAATCGGATAATAATGAATCTTATAAATAATTAAAAAACGTTGACGTAAAATGGAATTTCTCTTTCCCTTCCAGAAACTGAAATTAATTTTTCAACTATACTGGTTAAATAACAGAAGTTTATAACTTCGCAAAGTCTGAATCTGGGCGTTACCTTTTGGCGTGGCGCTATCTGACGGATCTTAGCGCATATAGAACCAAATATTGCATAAAAAATTTAATACAAATTTTCTAAAATAAAATTTAAAATTTAGGTTTCGAGGTGCACGTACTTATCGTCTGCACTTCCTAAGGGCCAAATTTCAAGGCTGTAAGTACCATAGATTCGACTGGAGACCGCGAATGTTTGTTAATGAAAATCAATTTAAAATCTAAACACAGTATAAATAACATAGAAAAAAAGCATGTGAAATGTTATACACATCTCAGAATTTAAGTAGATTCAGCCTTTCATCATTTTACCACTAAAGGCTGAAAAGGAAAAATCTTAATTTTGTTAACTAAACTGAATTTAAAAACTAAACATAGTATAAATAACATAGAATAAATAACAGCAAAAATAACACAGTATAAATAAAAACTAAACAAAGTATTGCTTGAATTGAATTTAAATAAAATGTAAATAATTCAAAAAATTTGGTAGTGCCATCTGGAGGACCATAGCTCAAATAGAACCAAATATTGCATAAAAAATGAATAAAAAATTTCTAGAATAAAATTTAAAATTCGGGCTTCGAGGTGCACGTACCATAGTCTGCATTACCAGTGTGCTAAATTTCATGGCTGTAAGTGCCATGGATTCGTCTGGAGGCCGCACACAGACAGACACACTTCCTTTTATTAGTATAGATTCTTGGAATTTGAACCAATTATCAGCTAGATGCTGCGGAATAGGAGTGTCCCAGTCTCACTTTGTAACCCATAATTTCTGATAAAAGACTTTAATTGCTACAGTGTAAAGAGAAATTAATCCCAAAGGATAAAAAATGCGGGTACATTCTGATAATATTCGCCTTTTTGTCAAGGGTGATGTAAGTGCTAATGTAGCTTTAGAGACAAAAGTGTTAGTGGATGAATTCCAAAATAATCCTAAAACCTTCGAATTTGCATTGGAATCGGTTGGTATTTCAAAATTTGCGTTGCTGGAAGAATGTTCTTGAAATTCAGCAAGAAATTGGCGGGAATTAGAATTCCATTTTCTTAAATTGAATTCAAGTGAGCGTAAGACAGACGCAATTTCTTTGCAAGGATATTGTTTCTTGAACTGTGTGAGATCCTGATAACACATCGTCCATGTATATGTCTTCCTGCAAAATTGGAGAAACAATAAGATTCTGTTAAGCGATCTGTTTAATACAACGGGTGGCCAAATAGTAGGAGGCCGGAGCTAAATTGTATGTGACAGATTTTAATTTGTAAGTGCGTATGTCATCAGTAGAATTGTACCTCATAGAATTTGTTGATAATTTTGATCTTCTTCTGATACTTAAATTTGTCGGTACATTTTTTTCTACGTCAGCTGTGAAGACTATTTCCGGAAATCGAAAATTAAGCTAAATCTCAAAAATAACCCTTTGTAATTTAGGGCCGACTTCTAAAACTGAATTTAAACTTATATATCGATTGATGTCTTGCAAGAGCCGTCCAAAACTACCCGTAATTTGGTAGTAGAACTGGATGGTTTAATTACTCCGTGATGCGGGAGAAAATATTGTTCCTTTTAGGAAGAATTGTGTAAATTGTCATTAACAAGCTCCATATGACCTAAAAGTTCATATTCACGCATCAACTCTTTGTACTGTGTTTTAAACTGTGGCCTAATCTTTAAATTTTCTTTCCATGGCGAGAAGTCGGGATATCGCTGCTGTTTTCGAACTGCCTAGTTCTGTTTTTGATTTGTAAAATGGCAGCTTTATAGCAAAGCGATTATATGAATTAAGGGAATATGTTTCCTGAAAATGTGTTTCAACAAACTGTTCTTCCGGTGTAAGCATGTTATTTTTTGAATTAGAAACATCTTCTAACTCCTAAAATCGTTTAAGCTCCGTGTCAATATTTATTTCGTAAATATGCAAACTAGATATTAAATTGACATTTGTGCCAGGGTCAGGCAATTTACCAGGAACCAGAAAACCGAAAATTGAATTCTGTGCGATTAAATTACCTTGAGAACAATTTATTTGACCAGGAAGTAACATCGAAAAGAAAATATCTGATCCGAGAATCATATTAATTTTACTCGGAGTGCTAAAATTTAGATCAGATAATTGAATATTTTTAAGTGCAAAAATTTCTCGTCCTTTATCTTTGATACAGACAGAGGTGCCATTAATTTATCCAAACCATATGCTCTTACCGTCAGCTTAACCCCAGACTCATGAATCGAAAATAGGGAAAGTGCTACACACCCTTTAGTCATAGAAATCCAGACAATCCTTTATCCGGAAATCTGGCATTCTTTCTTTTAATCCCTAAAATATTTATATACGTTTCGCTAATGAACGAGGACTCACTGCCCGAGTCACATAACACTCTCAGTGTATATGTTTCTCGTAGAATCTTTTACCAAGACACATGCTGTGGGTAAAAGTGCGAATGAAGTTCGGGCCGTGTTTAACTAACCGGGGTTGCTTTCGTTTGATGTGTTGGAAGATAGGGCGTCGCCATTAACAGATGCGTTTTTTCGATCTGA
Organism: Dolomedes plantarius; assembly: GCA_907164885.2. Lineage (NCBI taxonomy): Eukaryota > Metazoa > Arthropoda > Arachnida > Araneae > Dolomedidae > Dolomedes > Dolomedes plantarius. The sequence continues at coordinate 174,111,259 of OU015498.1, read as the reverse complement.
GGAGCCCTTCGAATCGAAAGCGGAAGCACACGCGGAATAATTCTGCATATTTTCATGCAAGCTAGAATGGTACTTTTCTTCACAGAGATGACATGAATAAGTGGAATTATATTGATAATCAATATGCTTATTAGATAAACAATTAAAAACACAATTTATTTTTGCGAACATATGGCTTTCTTTCTTTCACACTCATTTCTTTGAATTTATTGCATTTAAAAGTAAGGAAAGGCATTCTACACAACATACACTTTGAATTGTTAGATGTAGCTTTAAAAACATTAGCGATTTCCTTTTTATTGTGAGACTCATTTTCATGGAACAAGTCTAGCGAAACACACTTATTATTAATAAATTCAATGAATTCATCGAATGTAGGAAAATCATTGTTAACAGAATGTTGCGACCATTCTTTGCGAGTTTTCTGATCAACCTTTTGTAACAATATGTAAATTAGTCGGATATCTCTTGAATTAGCATGCTCATCAATGGATTTAAGTCCTCGAATGACTTCATCTGAGACATCTGCTATGCTGCGTAAATTGGATGCGTTTGAATGATTGATTGTTGATCAACAAAATATTTTTACGAGAGAAAAACATTTTGTTTTTCCCAACGATTTGCTTTTTCCTGTCGTATCTAGCTAGAAGTTTTTCCCAAGCTTCTTTGTAACCAGCTTCCGAAATTGGTATCTGTTTATTTATTGCTGCAGGTTCGACAAGAAATAAGCCTTTTAATTAAGAAAACTTTTGAGTATTGCCTTAACTACCATTATTATGAACCAATGATGAATATAAATATTTAAATGAAGACCAATCTTTATACTACCACGAAAAAAATCCCCAAACAAGTACACCACCACATCCGAACTTCAGAGTTGGAACGATGCACTCGGGTAACAGACTTTCGCCCGGTATTCGTCAAAAACAAACACACCCATCCGACTGGAAGAGAGTTTAGCGGGACTCGTCGCTCCATAATACAGTTTTCCATTCGTCCATGTGTCCAGTTGCGACGCTGCAAACACCAATCGAGTCTGCCGGCTTTGTTAGATGGGGTGATGTTTGGTTTGTGTGTGGCAACACATCCGTGGATATTGAGGGTGTGCACTTCTTTCCGAAAAGTATTGGGGTGCATCGTAACCCCTTCAGCCTGTTGCAACTCACTGTTGATGACTTGAATTGGTTTCCTGCGGTTCTTCAGAACCTCACGCTTCAGGATACACCAATACCATTCGGTCAGTTTACGGGGACGACCATCGTGTGCAGTTCGTGTCCCAACTCGCGTAGTCTTCCACTTCTTCATGACATCACCAACAGTTGACCCTAGCTGTGATAATTCTACCGCTTGCGCGAACAGACTTGCCACTAATGTGACAACCAACTATAACACCTCTTTCAAAGTCACTAATTCTTTTCGTTTCGATATATTGTCACAACTTTACATTAGTTCTAGATTTGGAGCGTAAAAATTTAGAGCTATATTATTATTACTATTATTAATAACAATTATGTCATTAATATATCTAAATATTTGGTAATTATCTTTAACAATATTATTAATATTATCAACTTCATAAAAATGTAAATATAAATTGGCTAACATACTAGATTCATTTCCACCTTGTGGTACACCTTTAACCTGTAGGTATATACTATTGTTGTGTACTATATAATTAAGTTTAGTTACTAAATCTAATAGCCTATTGAAATGATTTAGTTTAATCTCTTTGTTTAAGTATTGATTATGATTTTTTACTAAAGTTATTATTACCCTATTTAAATCAATTATATTGATATTGTTGAATAAAACTTTGACTATAGATTTACAATTATTTAATGTTTGTAGTTTTCTTACCAGACTTAATCTATTATCAATTAATCCACAAACACCAGAGGTTATTACTTTATATATTAATTTTAGGTAATTTAGTAGTATTACACTTGCCTTAGTAGCATAAGTGTTGTGACCACAGGTGACTACTCTAAAAGCAATAGGTGTTTTATGAAACTTAGGAACTAAAGTAAGATAAGGAAAGTGAAAGTTATCCGCAGTTATACCTAGTAGTTTGCATTTTGCTATTATTTTCTTGATCATTACACAGATAGATTCTCTCAAAGGCTGAAACAAATCACAATTGTCTAACAGATTTTTTAAACTCATAGCAAAATATTTTTTACAAATAATAGCAAAATTGTTAGCATCTTTGTCTACATATGTATATATATATATATATATATATATATATATATATATATATATATATATATATATATATATATATATATATATATATATATACTGTATATATATATATGCTAATATATAAAGAGAGAGAGCTGATTTTGTATGTGGAGGGTAATCTCCGGAGCAACTGCACCTATTTGAAAAATTCTTTCTCTATTTGAAAGGTACATTATTCCAGATGGACATAGGCTACATATTATGTATATCTGATCAGTAGAAAGAAAGTTAGGGGCCTAAATGTTGAGCTGATACTTCACCTTTACAATTTTTCCTTTGTCAACCATAGTAAAGTAACCATAGAACACATCAAACGATATTTTCATTTATTATCAGTAAAACACTTAATATTTTAAAGATTCAAATGGAGGAGGTATTGATAAAGGCAAAAAAGATTTTTGAAATTGGCAACGTGTAAGGGTTTATTGAAGAAAATTACATTTGGAACCACTCTTTTTATTGGACATTTAAGGTGAAAAAAGATTTACAATTTATTGACTATCAACTGGAAATTTATTGGTATAATATTACACAACTTTATTTAACTTATAAACTTTATGTTTTTGAATTTATGTACAATTTTATACACAATTTGCGTAAATCGAACTTGAATTATTGAACTTAATTAAAAAATCAGTGTGTTTCATTGAAACTGTGAAATTTATTGATTATTTCGAATAAGTATTGCTTCATTTGAGCTGAAATTTTGCATAGATATAGTTGATAGTTCAGATTAAAACACAGGCCTATAAATTTTTTTTTTTTAAATCGGGCAACGCCGGGTACTTCAGCCAGTATATATACATTGTGGGTGGTAATTCCATAATTCACCATTAGCAGAGTTTGAATGAGTTCTTACTATCTGAGAAGAAAATTATGGCTTCTAACTTTTATTAAGTATCTAAGTTTTATTAAGTATCTTGCTTTTTCAATATACATCGAAATAAACTTTACATATCTTGGATATTCTACGAACAGCGTAGCAGTTACATCACACTTTATATATTTAATGAAGACTTACAGCAAAATCTTCACTCACGTAGAAGACAACTCAGCTCCGCACCTCGTAAGACGCAGTTTTTACCGTTCCTACTTTACATTCCCACAGCATTGCGTTGGCACCTACATCACTGGCTGAGAAAAGGGAAAAATTGGAATTCGGAATCCGAATATATTAATTCCAACACACACACACAAACAAACACACACACACACACACACACACACACACACACACACACACACACACACACACACACACACACACACACACACACACACATATATATATATATATATATATATATATATATATATATGTATATATATATATATATATATATATATATATATATATATATATATATATATATACATATATATATACACTGAAGTGAAAATGAATTAGGGATACCTACCTAGTAACGGGTTGGGCCTCCTCTGGCCTTGATAACGGCTGCCACACGACGAGGCATAGATTCAACAAGTTTCTGGAAACGTTCCACGGGAATGGCTTGCCAAATATTGGCTAAAGCTGTCCATAATTCAGTAAGGTTCTTTGGTACTGTGTGCCTTTCACGCCTTGTTCCAAAACATCCCAAAGATGCTCAATGGGATTTAAGTCTGGGCTTCTAGGTGGCCAATTCATGACAGAGAAGTCAGAGGAATGCTCATCCAACCAGCCAGTAGCCAACCGGGACTTGTGATACAGTTGTCTTGCTGGAAAACTCCATTACCGTGCGGATAACAGAACAGCATAAACGGATGGAGGTGATCACCCAGCAACTCTACGTACCGAATTGCATTGAGGTAGGTTGGTACACGCACCAAAGATCCCAAACTGTGCCATGAAAAAACACCCCAGACCATGATTGAGCCACCATGCCCTTGTACATTTCCAGCCAGGCATGCAGGATCCATGGCTTCATGAGCCTGACGCCATATTCTCAGCCTCCCGTCGGCGTTAAGTAGTCGGAATAGAGACTCATCACTCCATGCTACTCGTTTCCAGTCCTCTAAACTCCAGTCTCTGTGCTCTCTTGCCCAGGCAAGACGTGCACCCCGATGGCGAGTATAGAGGAATGGTACTCTCGTAGGTCGACGGCTCCCGAAACCCATACGTTGAAGCGAGCGTTGCACAGTCCGTTTACTGACTGTACGACTGGCACCGTCATTAAACTGGGTGGTAATTTGAGCTAATGTTTGGCTTCGCTGGCTACGTACAATACGCCTGAGCCGTCTCTCACCGCGCACTGTCAAGGCTAATTGTCCTTTGCAGTTTGCCCGATCGCTAGTTTTTTTCCACCATCCATGTATTCTTGGTATACTCTTGACACTGTCGACCTTGAAAATCCTAGCTGTCTGACGATTTCGGAAATTGAATGTCCCATGCGTCGCGTACCTACGATTTGTCCGCGATCGAAGGCGTCTAAATCAGGCAGTTTACCCATACTGGCAATTCCAACAACTAATTCAGAACAACCACAGTACGCGCTATATATGCAATTACCACAGCGCCCCCACTTGCGCATACATGATGCGCAGCGCTACACAATTTGCATAAGCTTTGCTATCCCTAATTCAGTGGCACTTCAGTGTATATATATATATATATATATATATAAATATATATATATATATATATATATATAAATATATATATATATATATATATATATATATATATATATATATATATATATATATATATATATATATACACTGAGCGGTCACTTTATTATGACCACCTGGCAGTTTTATACAAATGAGCTATTGCGTTAGAGTATTGCCACTAGAGTAAGAGATAGCTATAAAAATCGAATGCAGAACAAGTGAACCATCAATTGCACTGTGTTGCTTGCGAAGATATGGGCAAAACACGTGATTTAACTGAGTTTGAACGCAGGATGATTGTAGGTTCTCGAAGCGTCGGAACCACTATTAGCAAAACGGCTGCACTTGTGAAGTGTTCGAGAGCAGCAGTTATTAATGTTTACAGACAGTGGACTACCAAGCAGAATACCGGGTCTCAGCGTCAGGCTTGTGGTCTTCACACGCTACTGAATGCTCGATCTGAAAGGAGACTTCTTTGTCCAGTCCAACAGAAGAGCAACAGTACGGGAAATAGCGGGGAATCTTAATCAAGGAGCAACTGCGAATATCTCTAAACGAACTGTTCCCCGCACATTACACCGTATAGGCTATGGAAGCCGTTGATGTGTTTGAAAGCCTGTACTGACTGCCTTGAATTAGAGCAGATGTCTCCAGTTCGCTAAGAAGCACAAGAATTGGACAGTAGATGACTTGGAAAGGGTCATGTGGTCCGATGAATCGCATTTTCAATTAAACCTTGCAGATGGCAGGGTACGAATATGAAGAAAACAGCATGAAATCATAGACCTCAACTGCATTGCCGCAACACTTCAAGCTGGTGGAGGCAATATTATAGTTTGGGCGATGTTTTCTTGGCATTGTATGGGTCCTTTGATTCCTGTGAAACAACGTCTGAATGCCCAAATGTATTTAAATGTTATCGCACATCAAGTACATCCTGTTATGTTAATGGTATACCCTGCCGGGGATGGATACTTCTAGCATGACAGTGCTCCTTGTCATAAAGCTCGCATGGTCTTCAGATGGTTTGAAGAGCATGACGGAGAATTTACCTTGCTTCGTTGGCCTGCACATTCACCATATTTCAATCCAATTGAGAATTTGTGGATGAGATCGAATGGGGCATCAGGCATCTTGATCCAGTACCATCAAATCTTAAGGAATTGGAAAGTGCAGTTTATCGGATATGGTCTCAAATTCCTCATACCACCTACCAACATCTCATGGAATCCATGCCAAGAAGAATTCATGAATTATTGAGAGAAAAAGATGGTTCAACATTCTATTGAGGGGGTGGTCAAAATAATTGGTCACTCAGTGTATACACACACACTGAAAAGCAAAAAAAAAAAAAAACTTGTACAAGCGTGTGTATGCAAATAACGGAGTTATGAAACCAATCAGCGTAACGCGATGCTGTCAGCAGCGCCTATATAAGATAACAGGTGTCTGGCGACGCTGTTAGATCGGTTCCTGCTGCTACAATGGCAGTTTATCACGTTTTCTGTGACTTTGAACGTGGAGTTATAGTCGGTGCACGACAGATGGGACATAGCGTCTCCGAGGTAGAAATGCAATTTAGATTTTCGCGCATGACCATTTCCCGAGTATACCACGAATAACAGGTATCCGGTAAAACATTAAATCTCAGACAGTGGTACGGCCGGAAAAAGACCTTTAATGAAATGGACCAGTTTGCTCAAGGTCTTTTTCCGTCAGTCGATGACTGACGAGAATCCTTAAACGAGATAGACGTGCAACACTTCCTAAAATTGCTGAGGATTTCAATGTTGGGGCATAAATAAGAGTCAGCGTTTGAACTACCCAACGGAGAGTCATTGTTGTGGGCTTTCGGAGGTATAGGCCTATTCGCGTACCGTTGCTGACTGCACGGCACAAAGCTTTGCGCCTCGAATGGGTCCGCCAACACCTCCATTGGACTGTTGATGACTGGAAACTCGTTGCTTGGTCTGACGAGTCTCGTTTCCAATTGTATCGGGCAGATGGACGTGTAAGGGTATGGAGACAATCTCATGAATTTATGAACCGAACATGTCAACCGGGGACTGTTCATGCTGGTGGAGATGTGGGATAGTACGGGGCGTGTGGAGTTGGCGTGATGTGGGACCTTTGATACGTCTAGAGATTATTCTCACAGGTGACGGGTTCATAAGTATCCTGTTCGATCGTCTGCACACATTCACGTCCATTATGCATACCGACGGACTTGGACAACTCCAGCAGGACTATGCGGCACCCTCCCCCACGTCGAGAGTTGCTACTGAGAGGCTGCAGGATCACTATTCTGACTTTAGACACTTCCATAGTCCACCTAAATCCCCATACATTAACATTATTATGCATATCTCGGATTATTTGTAACGTACTGTTCAGAAGAGATCTCCTCCCCCTCTCACTCCTAAGTATTTCTGGACTTCCCTGCAGGATTCATGGTGTGAACTGCCTCCAGGATAACTTCAGACATTAGTCAAGTCCATGCCACGTCGTGTTCTGGCATTTCCGCGTGCTCGTGTGGGGCCCACAGAATATTAGGCAGATGTACCAATCTTTTGGCTCTTCAGAGTATATATATATATATATATATATATATATATATATATATATGTACATATGTACATATAGATACATATACACATTTATAGATATATATGCTGTTAACTCTTTCTGCATGTTTAAAATATTTTGAGCTGCCTCGCTAGAAATTCTAAGTGAAATAATCGTTTTATATAAAAACTTTTGCATGCTTAATCGATTTATACCGATTTTCTCTGTTCGCAGTGATCCTCCCAACCCCCTTTTGCGTGTCTGAATATTTTCAGTTAAGCTCACTTGCTGACTGAAGATTACAAAAAAATCAATTCGCTCTCGATAAAATTTCTGTCGTAAATACTCCTGAAAGGAAATAATCAATATGGGTTCAGAAGATATAATAGCCCAATAACAGCACTAATCAAAATACAGAATATCATAAATCTTAACAAACAGAGGAAAGAAAATGCGTGCATAATTGCACTAGATATAAGCAACGCATTTAACTCGAAAAGAAAGGAAATAATAATAAGAAGACTCGGGGAACAAGGATTAGGAGAAAATTTATATAACATCATCAAAAGTTGTCTAAATGAAACTAAAATAAAACTAAAGAAAAACGAAGAAATCAGCTATAATGGAGGGGTGCCACAAGGCTCGTCCTTGGGTCCAAAATTGTGGTTAATAGTAATAAATCCGCTATTGAATAATGAATTATTTGAGGACAATACGCACGTTCAGGCATTCGCCGATGATCTATTATTAACACTCAGAAGTTCAACGATGTATAAATTCACAGATATGGCTATTAGGTCACTGGATAAGTGGAACGACTGAGTAAGAGAGAGTAAAATAAAATTTAACATCAGTAAATGTAGTTAAACAGTAATACCACATAAAGGAAGAATAACTAGAAGAATAACTAGAATATCAACAATAAAAATGAAAGAAGTATAAAATATATTGAAGAAATTAGTTACCTAGGAATTTTAATAGATAAAGATCTAAATTACTACAGCTGAACCCTGTTATAGCGAACCCGGTATATAACGAACTCACAGATATAAAGAACGAAAATTTTGGTCTCGTCGTTTTCCTATTCTACGTAATTTAATGAGTATTGTGTAAGTTAAATGTAATCGATTTTAGTCGATTTAATTCATTACTGATCATTTTTAATAGATTTTATCATTTTTTAATACATTATTATTGACTACACATTGGAACTAATGAGTTACACATTTTGTGAAGTCTAGAGTTTTTCTTAACGGTTCGGATATAGCGAACCACCGGATAAAGCGAACAAAACCTTTAGTCCCTTGAAGTTCGTTATAATGGGGTTCGACTGTATAGTCATCTGCAACAAGAAAAATCCAAGAAAAATCACTAAGATTTTGGAATAAACTAATTAGATACAGAAAGAAAATATGGGGGTTTAGAATGAAAATTGTTAAAAGCATTAACCTGACAGTAATAAGAAAAATATTGTTGTATGAGGCACCCTACTAGTATTGTAACACGGAAAGGATCTACAGCAAGCTGAAACAAATACAAAGACCGTTTCTATTAGGAATTACGAAATGCTATAAGACAGTCTCGACTAATGCGCTAAGCGTATTAGAGGGCTGTATTCCACTCGACATAAGAGTAAAAGCGAAAAAAATAATATATGAAATATTCAACACGGATAAAGAAATAGAGATACAGAGCAGAAATTTAATAGAAGCAATCAAATAAACCAATAAAAAGAATTAGCGACCTGTTTGCGGTTGAGTGTACATATATAGTATATACATACATACATATACATATATACATACATACATATATACGTACATACATGCATAAATACAAACATACTTATAACTAAAATAATGTAAAAAATTCAACACGAACTAAAACTTATAAAGAGGGCATGGACTGCCGAACAAATTAACTGAAAACCTACCCTAGCGTTGAAAATTTTAACATTTTAATAAAAGATTACGCAGTTGCAACAAATCCTCATATTGAAAACGGACAAATATAACTAAAATCAAATATTTCAACAGAGGAAGACATTAAATAACTAAAATTAGATAATTCAACAGAGTAAGATTAATATAAGTTAAAATTTTCAACGTTAGGGTACGTTTTCAATTAATTTGTTCGGCAGTCTATGGAATCTTTATAAGTTTTAGTTCGTGTTGAATTGTTTACATTATTATGTTTACATACATACTTACGTGCATACGTATATATATACATACACATACATATATTACATACATACATGCATATATATACATATATACATACATATACATACTTAAACGTGTGTGTATATATATATATATATATATATATATATATATATATATACTATAAGGTAACCCGTCATTTTGACGTCACAATACTAATAATGACGTCATAATGGAAAAAGTATATGAAAGTTAAAAAATATCCCGAATTATCTAACAATATTTCATTTAATCCACACCTTGTAAAAGCAAACCCTTTCATTATTTTTTTATTTATTTAGTTTTTAATGCGATTGGAGTAGTAGACTGCCATCCAGTTTTTTACAGCTCACTACTCGATATGAATACTTGAGCTACTTGATTCATTCACATTCAAGTTTGTTTACCTTCAGAATTCATCGCAAAAGTAAACAGATTTTTAAAAACTGTTAAATATACACTTAAAAACATCCAATTTTTTTTAGTTCTGAATGTTTTTAGAAAAATAGGCTGAATAAACGTGATTTGATGGAGAAAATTTTAGTTTTTAGGTAAGAAAAAATTCTGATCCACATCTGAAATTGAAATTAAGCCTAACCGGCCGTTTGTTTACTGAGGGCTTCAATTGAAAGATGATTACAGCCCGGAAGTGTTATACAGAGACAACGGCTATTATATATATAATATATACTAAGGTGACCAGATTTTAAAATTGGTAAAGCGGGACTCATTGACCGGGGGGGGGGGGGTTCTTGATTAAAAATTTGGTCTATATGGACCAACAAAAATTTTCATAGAACGCAAAAATAGTATTGTAATTTTTTTTTTGGTTTCAACATAAGTACAATTTACAAATATAATAAATAGAAAAAATTATGTATAGTATTATTTTATTCTTTGGAATATGTCTCATTTGAGTGAATTTTGTTTTAGTAGATTGCTGTCGTTGTTTAAAAGGTCATGAAATTTTTCACAAGAATTTGCTAAGTTATATTTCCCACATAAAATGTCTTTCAAAGTCTCAACACTTAATTGTGATTTTTCTGGTGTCCACACTTTATTTACCGTAAAAAAAAACGCGTTCAGTCGCAACATTAGTTCCTGGTAAGGACAGCGCGTATTCCACAATTTTTAGTGCATTATTGTATGGAACATGGTTTGTTTCAAAATGATGAAATATTTATAACCATTTGTTCTCTATTGCAATTTTTGCTGGTGTCCAAGACTGAACCTTTTCCTTATCAATATATTTCTTACTAATGATACCTCATTAAAAAGATCATTTTCGGAAATATTACAACTATATGTCATTATTAAAGCTTAACATTATAAAAATTAAAAAAAATAATATAAAACTCATACCCTGGCTAAATAGCCACATGGCCGCCAAAAACGTATATTCCCTTCCCGTTCTCCCGCCGTTCCCTAGCTTGTCGTACATTCTTTCCAAAAATCGGGACTTTTTTAAAACGTCTCGGGACGCGGGACAAATTGAAAAAATCGGGATTGTCCCGCCAAAATTGGGACGTCTGGTCACCTTAATATATATATATATATATATATATATATATATATATATATATATATATATATATATATATATATATAACAGCTAAGTAACTGACTGACTGACTGACTGATTGACTGATTGACTGACTGACATACAACGCACAGATCAAACCGCTGGACCTCAAGGGCTGAAAATTTGCATGGCGATTCTTCTTATAGTGTAGGGGTGCACTACGAAAGATTTTTGAAAAATTCTTAAATTTTTTTAAATTAAATTTTTAAGCTGTTTTAGTAACTTTTTTTAAGTTTGCATTTAAAATAATAATTTGAGGGTCATAAAATTTAAATCACGAGAAATATCATAAAAATTCCTTTAAAATGAGATCATTTTCGAATCTTTACCTCCATTTTCTGATTTTTTGGGAATTTTTAAAGATTCATTTTTAGAATCTAATTTATTAAATGCTGATCACGTGATCTTTTTCTGGTACTTTAAATAAATTTATCGTCACGTGCATAACAATTAAATAGACAAAAAAATTTTTTCTTGTTAATGCGGCAGGCGATTGGACATTATGGAAAAAATATTAAAATACAATAAAAGATATTGTTTCTCAAACTGTATTATATTAACTGTACTATATTCTTTAGTATGTCCTATTACATTTAATTTGAATATTTTCTTATACATTATTTTGTCTATAAAAATATCCCTTACGATTTTTTTATAAATATTTTTTTTACATCAATTGTATACATTGATCGTCGTATTTATTATAAATATATATATATATATATATATATATATATATTGGCATTAATTGCATACATTGACCGTTGTATTTAATTTGAATGTACTTCGTAACGAAGTGCGGGTTTTCAGCTAGTATATATATATATATATATATATATATATATATCAGAAAAACTGGGATACCTGTCTGATACCTCATAGTTCGCCTTCTGGATCACAGAATTACAGAGATTCGACGGGGCATGGTCTCGAATTTGCTGAGAAAGTTTGTGGACAAGGAACACCATGCCTTCTAAAGAGCGGTCTCCAATTCTGTAAGATTCCTAGATTGTGACTCTGTTTGGAACGGAACACTGCATGATCTCTCAGATATGTTCTAGAATGTCGATATCTTGGAGAAAAGGGGACCATGTCATGCTTCAGAACTTGGAGGAGAGTTCCTCTAACCATGATTTAGTGGTCGTTGATGTGTGTGGTGGTGCCTTCTCTTGCTGGAGGATATGAATGGCTATAACACACCTGAAAGGATGTTCATCATAGTGTTCACCGATCAGAGAAGCTTTAGAAGTAGTAGTGATCCTAATTTATGCCAGCGCATCAAATCCCATACTATTACTGAGAATCCACTAGCTTATACAGTCCCATGTCGAGAGGCTGAACTCATTGATTTCTGGTGTGTCTTTCACACGCAGACACTTCCATCTACCCGAATCAGTTGGAAATGAGACTCGGTAGTCCTTGCTCGGTGGTCGGCTGCTCTTTTCCAGTCATCGAATGTCCAGCGGCGATTTTTCCGAGTCCAAAATGGCTTCAGAAGTCCAAATTGCGTCATGAGAAAAGAAATGGTACCCAGGCATCAAATATATCAGTAACTGAATGTTTTACTGTCCTCCGTATGACGTTAGTAGAGACTCTTAGCATTAACTTGCGATGTTATTTGCAGTAATGCTGCACTCCTTTCACTTGAAGCTGTTCTCGACAAATAGTGCCGGTTAGGATGATCCAGATTCTTGCGACGGCCAAATTGTTTACGCACGTTATGTTTTATCGGAATTTTTCTATTCAAATTACACCCTTGAAATAGTAAAAATCAACCAGGTAACAATGCCATGACCCATCACACGAGCACCCTTTATCGTACCTCGATGGAAATCGCGACGATCATGATCACTCACTGCGTAGTAAACTCGTTAGGCTACCACAAATGTCTATCTCTGTACATATGCTGCATGCGGACGGAACCATTAACAAGAAAGTGAGAGTTTCCATATATGTCGAATGGTATCGGCTATCCCAGTTTCTCTGTCATTCAGTGTATACGTAATGAGCAAACACAAAGCAGGAGGATGCTTGTTAATTCCCAAACAAGGGAGATGTAGTCGTAAGAAGGCGAAGGCTGCGGAATCATTTTGTGAGATGCTGTGATGGATCCAGAGTAGACACAAACGTATTCCAAAGACCTTTATATGCATGCAGCATCGTGAAGACAGATTAGCAGATAGAACAATTAGAATAAGTAGTGGCCCCGTTACAGAAAGAATAAAATTGCGGGACTTAGCGAGGGAGCAGTCAGCTGTTAAAGCTACCACACATCTCTGTCTCTTTGTGAATTCTTATTGCGGAGGAAACCGTTCGCGAGAAAGTTTGTAATCCGAACGGAACCATCTATCCCAATTTCAGTGTCTCTATATATCAAATTATTCTTAATATCGGTTTTTATAGTTCGACGTCGTGTTAGATGAGTACAGAACTCAGACATCGTGCAGCGACCGAATATTCTTTATGTTTGCCCGGGCTCCATGGGAACGAGAACAATTACAGATCCGTTCAAAAGAATTGGTTCAGTGGAATGGGGTAGTATGAGGAACAGGAGAAAAGCCAGTAAAAATACATATAAGTCTTACAATGTATATATATAAAGGTATACACACACACGCACGCACACACACACACACACACACACACACACACACACACACACACACACACACACACACACACATATATATATATATATATATATATATATATATATATATATATATATATATATATATATATATATATATAAACAGTGAAATCTCGATCTATCATTTTCAAGGGACTGACCTGAACGATAATTTATGTTCCCGCATCTATCGTTTCCCCGTGATAGATGCTATATGGTCGTTAGGATATGGTCAAAGCTATATGGTCGTCAGGACTGGGTGAAATAAACGACACATACGGGAAAACGATTATTCGGAGAACGATCGATTGATATATATATATATATATATATATATATATATATATATATATATATATATATATATATATATATATATATTCATATGCATACATACATGCATACAGATATATTTAATTAAAAAATACAAAGGATGAAGAAGTTGAAATATCCTTGAAAAACGCAAGAAAGCAGCGGCATTTAAGAAACAATGAACAAGCACGCCACAAAACTAACTCACATTCAACGCAAACTATCTTTGTTAACTTTATATGTATCCATACATATCAGTATGAATGTAACGAAAAAGCGCCTATTCTTTTTAATAAAGCACATCCCTTTTCTAAAATCCGATCTATGAATAACTTAACTGACAAATTAAAGTTGCTCTTAATATACGTACCGATCATAACGTAGGCACTCGAAATCTTTACATTCCAATAAAATTATCATGTATGGTCCGCAAGTTTGTTTATAATAAACTAGCGGCCCGTCCCGACTTTGTCCGGGTTGAACAAAATATTATACCAATAAATTTCCAGTTGATAGCTAATAAATTGTAAATCTTTTTTTACCTTAATAATAACCTAAATAATACCTTAAATTAATTTTATGTTAGTTAATAATTAAAATAAAATTTTTAAAAGAAAAAGGCGTGCCGGAGAACGGCAAGGTTCGAACCGCTAGCGTCAGAACAGAAGCCCACCGCGATAGCACCACGATAAGGTTCGTTGAAATCTTCAGAACAAAAAGCGATAGAAGACAGTAGCGAAAATAATGGAGATTGTTAGGATTAAGCCCCTAACTTTATTTCTACTGATCAGATATACATAATATATAGCCTATGTCCATCTGGAATTCTGTACCTTTCAAACAGTGAAAGAATTTTTCAAATAGGTACAGTGGTTCTAAAGTTTACCCTCCACGTACAAAATCGCTCTCTCTTTATATATAAGTATAGATAGCACCACGCTAAGGATCGTTGAAGACTTCGGCACAAAAAGCGGTAGAGGACAGTAGCGGTAACAATGTAGATCGTTACGATTAAGCCCCTAACTTTATTTCTACTGATTAGATATACATAATATATAGCCTATGTCCATCTGGAATACTGTACCTTTCAAACAGTGAAAGAATTTTTCAAATAGGTACAGTGGTTCTGAAGATTACCCTCCACGTACAAAATCGCTCTCTCTCTCTTTATATATAAGTATAGATAGATGATCAGATATACATAATAAATAGCCTATGTCCATCTGGAATAATGTACCTTTCAAACAGTGAAAGAATTTTTCAAATAGGTGCAGTGGTTCTAGAGATTACCCTCCACGTACAAAATCGCTCTCTTTATATATAAGTACAAGGATTATTTGACCATTTATCCTGCTGTGTTGGAAATAAGAAAAAAAACCCTGTTCCTAAACCAATAACTTAACCTTAACTAACTTTTTAACTTAGGTTCCTGGGGAGAGAGAAGTTGAACTTCAGTTATTTAAATTTATTTGTAATCCACTACAACTTGGAATTATAAAATATTTTAAAATATATTGTATTTAAAATGTATACTGTATTTTACATTTTACGAAAAAATGATGGCAGATAATTTTTACTTCAAATAAATGAAATGGTGTATCATTATAGTATACTAATTGACAATCGATAAACAAAATTAAAAGCAACTTAAATTTAAAAAGTTAACGAAAAACTGATAATGGATTCAAAAATTTTCAACAAAAAGACTCTTAGTTTTAAAAATAATTTACTCTTTTGAGTATAGTCAATTTGACTCAGATTTCCAGGTCAAGGCCAAGATCTGACCTAAAATTATTATACTGTAATTAAAAGATCACATCAGAAATAACTGTTTGATCTTAAAATTAGAGAATTTGACATTGGGTTATTTTTACCAGAACGCAATAATTATCGCCATGCGAAATGCGCCAAACCCTGGCGGAAAAATCCAAGATGGCGGCCGTGCACACAAATCTAGAGTATCCCCCCTAACTTTATTTCTACTGATCAGATATACATGATATATAGCCTATGTCCATCTGGAATAATGTACCTTTCAAACAGTGAAAGAATTTTTCAAATAGGTGCAGTGGTTCCGGAGATTACCCTCCACGTACAAAATCGCTCTCTCTCTTTATATATAAGTATAGATAAGGCTTTTTTCCCTGCTCTTTAACAGAACGAGTGTGTCTATTTCACCATAAAATCACAAGAGAAATTAAATATAGCCCACGTGATTGCTTTTAACCCATTACAAAATTGTCCCTGATGGTGAAATGGTCCATTCCATATACACTTGGACGGTAGACTCTTCCGCTTTTTGTAACTTTTCGTCGTTCTTCTCACTTGTAACTGAAGAGCTGATATCTAAATTGCATAACGATGTAACCATACATGTTTCGTCCGATCTTCACTAATGGCCGTTAGTGCTAGGATAATCTATATTTTGTGTCATGTCTCAATTATAGATAAACGCCTTTCCACAAATATGTCTGTGCTTTCTCTGGCTCCACGACTGCATCATGCTGAATCTATATATATAAAACAGTTCCGTAACTGACTGACTCACTGACATACAACGCACAGGCCAAACCGCTGGACCTAAAAGATCTGAAATTTTGCATGGTGATTCTTCTTATAGTGTGGGGGTGCACTAAGAAAGATTTTTGAAAAATTCTTAGATTTTTTTTAATTAAATCTTTAAGCTGTTTTTGTTTAAGTTTGCATTTAAAATAATAATTTGAGGGTTATAAAATTTATATCACGAGAAAGATCATAAAAATTCCTTTAAAATGAAATCTTTTTCGAATCTTTACCTCTATTTTCTGATTTTTGATGAATTTTTAAAGATTAATTTTTAGAATTTAATTTATTAAATGCTGATCACGTGATTTCTTTTTTTTTGGTACTTTAAATAAATTTATCGTCATGTGCATAAAACTAAATAGACAAAAAAATATTTTTTTTCTTGCTAATGCGACAGACGATTGAACATTATTTTGTCTATAAAAATATCCCTTACGATTTTTTTATAAATATATATATATTTTTTCTACATCAATTGTATATATTGATCGTCGTATTTATTATAAATATATATATTTGTTTATTTTTTTGGCATTAATTGCATACATGGACCGTTGTATTTAATTTGAATGTACTCCGTAGCGAAGTACGGGTTTTCAGCTAGTCTATATATATATATATATATATATATATATATATATATATATATATATATATATACAGTAGAATCTCGATCTATCGTTTTTATCGAGACCGATTGAAATGAACGATAAATGCGGGAAAACGATAGATGCGGAAACATAACAACGCAATATGATCGTTGGGACTGGATAAAAGGAACGACACATACGGAAAAACGATGGATCCGAAAACGATCGATCGAGATTCCACTGTATATATATATATATATATATATATATATATATATATATATATATATATATATATATATATAACAACTACTAACCAGATTCTGATCGAAGTTAGTCACCCTGTTCTGATTACATCGACTTTACATAATTAAATTCCGAATGATGAGATTCCGAATTACAGAATTAGATTCCGATAAATGAACTTTCAGTAATCTGATCTTTAAGCGATTAAATTCTGGTGGCAGCGACTTTTAGTAACCGCTTTCTGATCAAATGGACTTAATGGGATGAAATTCTGATGGAAATAACTTTAAATACCCAGATTCTGATGAAATGGAAAATGAATTGATCCGATTCGGGTGGAAATGACTTTAGGTAACCCGATTCTGATCAAATGAGTTTTAAGGAACTAAAGGCGGATGGAAATGAATTTAAGTAACTAGATTCTGATCAAATGGACTTTAGGCTATCAAGTTCTTGAGAAAATGATTTTAAGCAACCCGATTCTGATCACGCGGGCTTGTGGCAACCCAGTCGTACAGCGCACTGGTTTTCGGTGCTGAGGGTGCTCAGATCGAATCCCGGCGTTGCGCATCGAAAAATGCTTCCGTTCGTGTCGTCACTTCTTAGAGGGTAATGTTGTCCGCCTATATGGTGCCCCCATAATAAAACGGACAGTACAACTGCGCCGTAGGAAGGGCGAATGTTTCATTACAAGTGCCTCCGCATTGGTAAAAAAAAAATCTGATTTCGCAATCATTCTCGTGGGATTGACTTTAATTAACCAGATGCTAATAAAATGGACTTTAAAAGCGTTCCAATTCTCATAAAAATGACTTTAAATAAGCAGATTCTGATCAAATAGAGTTAAAGCAATCATATTCTGTTGGAAATGGATTTAAGTAACTAGGTTCTAATAAAATGGACTTTAAGGGATCAAAATCTGGTGGAAATTATCTTAAGAAACCAGATTCTGTTAAAATTTTCTTTAAGCAATCCAATTCCACTGGAAATGACTTTAAATAACCAGATTCTCAATCAAATGGACCTTTAGAAATGTATATATATATATATAATATATATAGTGAAACTTCTCTAGAAAGCCACCCCTCAATACGGGCAGTTTTTTAGGAACCAATAATGGCCTCCATAGAGATGTTTCATTGTACCCACACACACACACACACACACACATATATATATATATATATATATAGTGAAACTTCTCTAGAAAGCCACCCCTCAATACGGGCACTTTTTTGGGAACCATTAATGGCCTCCATAGAGATGTTTCATTGTACGTACACACACACACACACACACACACATATATATATATATATATATATATATATATATATATATATATATATATATATATATATATATATATATATGTATACATATACATATACATATATATATATATATATATATATATATATATATATATATATATATGTATACATATACATATACATATATATATATATATATATATATATATATATATATATATATATATATATATATATATTTATATACACTGTATATACTGAACTTGATCATCGCCGGCTAAACGTGCTTCCCAGGTTTGTCCTGTGAGTGATTAATGATCGGGAGTATATTTTTTCTTCGGATACTGGACACTGTCCAAAGGGATGCAGTACGCCATATTGGACAGCGATCGATGGACGTGTAGGTGATGAGTAATTGTACTTTGCGGATCAATACTCTGCAATTATATATATATATATATATATATATATATATATATATATATATATATATATATATATATATATATATATATATATATATCGTATATTTATTTATTTATTTATTTATATACATGTGTGTGTGTTAGTTAGTTAACTCTGGCTGTGTTTTGTAAAATGAATGAAGTTTAAGACTGTTACGTCGCTGTTACGTCGACAGCAGTTTTATTCAGAATGAATAATCACACAGCATGAAGAGTCACTCCGGCTGTCCCCCTCGTTCTACAACTGCCTGTAGCACAAAACGCAGCGAGACCATCGCGTCCTCAAAAGGGAAATTTTAAGTTACTGATTCATACCAAACTCTCCGTAGTTGAAACCTACAGAAGAGTTTCAACACACTACACAAATGTACTGATATACAACTTCATAATAAAGGCAAAAGCAATTGTTTACAGAAATGAATATGAATTATTTCAAACTATAATAACACGTTAGCAACTAAATTCAAAGATTGAGCAATGTATTTAAAATACACTGTAATAAATTTAAAACACTTGTTTTCATTAATTAGAAGAACACAAATACTTCTTACACGTCTTTTTATTGGTTTACCATTACGTAGTGAGCCATTTTGTACTGGGCATATTTTCATCCTCGATTAGTACGAGAGAACCTTATTTTTAGCTAATTGCCATTTATCGTAAATTACTTACGTAATCTCTCTCCCACAATGTCCATACTTGTTGACTGTATTTTGTTTTTCGCTGGGATTTGGTTAGTTTATTTTCATAAACCTTAGTGAATTGTTGTTGTTCAACAATACAAGTCCTATGAGAAAATGACCTAGTGACAAAGTCTCGAAATCTGGTGACAAGGGAGGGAATTTAAAACCCTTCAATTTCTAGAATTACGGTGACAGATTCTTAAGTAAGGTGAGTATTATTGTTAAGTAATTACGAATAATACGCCTAAGATGGAATTTGTACTCTCCCCCCCCTCGCCTTCCAAAGGACACCGAAGTTCGGAGTCCTAAAGGACTCCGAACTTTGGTGTTGAACCAAACTCCGAACTTTGGGAGGAATGAAGTTCCACTCAATATTTTAACTCGAAAAATAATCAGCTAAGGTTTCATCCACTTGTTTAACTAATTTTTGAAGCTTTTTCAGTTCTATGGTTTGTCAGAAAGTGTTTTCGAGCCTCTCCTTTCCGCTAGTGAAACGCTTTAAACAAGCAATGAAAGCTACAGAAGTGAGATCTGACACAAAATCTAAATGAACAGTTTTGGTGCATAGGCAAACAAATATTCACACATAAACGTTATTTAAAAAACACCCTTTCTCTGATTTTTGAATTTAATGTAAAATGCCTCCCTAAAATCAATTCCAATGATATTAAACGGGAAAGGAGGTGTTATGCTTTCTTTGGGCAAATCCCCCATAACTTGACTCGTTTTCAGAGGCTTCTTTTTAAAACAAGTGACACATTCAAATACAGTTTTACGACAAATAATTCGCCCATTTGTCAGTCATAATTTGAAATGAATATGGTATAACAATGATTGTGATCCAATATGCAACTACTTCAAGTAAAAATATTTAACAATAATTAAGGTAAGCGGATGCTTACATGGCAAAACCATTGGATATTTTCCATTTGCTGTCAAAAGAAGAGTTAGACAGTCTTCTGCCAACTTTTAATACATTATCCTCAACTAAGAAGCAATTTAAAGAACTTAATTTACTGTTGCCTGAAACCGAACTGCCTTTCTGAAGGCATTCTATTTCTTCGTTAAACTCACCTTGTTGAACCATCTTTATTAATACTAATTCTGCCTCATTAAGGTCTATAGACTTGAGATGAACTTTCACCTTATTTTCATTACGAGCGTTATAGATAAACCTAAGTACATAACATAAAATACGAATGATGGTTAGATAATTATTACTAATATTAATATGATCAAATACGCAATTTTGATTCAAAACAGTTAGAGTCACTGAACGGCCATCATTTTCCCCATCTGACTGGTTTTTTAGTTCGTTAGAATACTCATCTGGTAAAATTGAAGTGTTGGGATCATTAGTTGGAAGATCCCTTTGTCTCAAAGGGGGAACCCGTCCACCACATCCCCTTTTCTATGAATAAATCAACACTGATGCCTCTGGTAAGGAGGTCGGCCGGATTGGTCTTTCTTGGGCAATGAAACCTTGAACTGTAGTCACTCAATAATTGAATCTTGTTGACACGATTCTCTATAAAAATTTCCATCTTTTACTAGAACCTCTGATCCAATACAGGGTGATTTTGGAGTCAGTCCAGAAGAAGATAACTCATGGTTTCTTTCGGTCTACTATTTTCTGGACTTCGTTGTCTAGAGCTTCATCGCTTCAGAGTTGTTCAAAATTAACGCAGCCACTTTCAATTCAATGTGCATTTTAGCACCATTCAACCCGGAAACCGCAATATCTACTTTTTTTATCAGAACCGCCGATCAAACTCCCCCATGTTGGCCAGAGAAGTCTTCTTTTTGTTGTCGGGCGCATGTTGTAGAAGAAATGCGGACTTTACTCGATCTATGGAGAGTACGGTCTTTCTATACTTGATGAGCACTTTAAAGTTTTTTGTCGTGCGGGAGATAACCTTTTATGGCCCGTCTTATGGAGAACGTAAAGGTGGGTGTACGGCATCATGTCGCCCAAAAACATGAGTACAGGAGTTAAAGTCTTGCGGAGCAAATTGCATTTTCCTTGAATGAGTACGAGTCTATACTGGAGATAGTTGTTGCATCTGTTCTTGCAGTCGTTGAGTAAATTCAGGTGTTGCAGCTCCGATAGATGATGGGTTAAAAATTTCCCCCGGAAGTCTTAATGTTATGCCATAAACTAAATCTGCTGGTGTAGCTTGTAACTCCTCTTTGTACGTGCATCTGAGACTAAACATAATGGTGTGTAACATTTCGGGTCAAAGTTCAGTCATAATGGCTTTTAAGGCAGTTTTTAAAACGCGGTGACAGTTTTCATTTCAACCGTTTGTTTGAGTATGGAAAGGCGAGGAACGCGTTTTTTATTCCTAGTAATTTTGCGAGGGACGAGAACAGGTTCGATTCGAAATTGCGACCTTGATCCGTTGTCACAACAGTAGGCAAGCCAAAACGTGCGTCCAAACTTCGTAGAATTTATTCGCTATTATTTCATCTGTAGAGTCTCGTAAAGGAATTGCCTCAACCCAACGGGTGAAGCGATCAATCATCGTTAAATAGTACACATAACCATTTGAGAGGGATAAAGGCCCCACAAGATCTTAATGTACGTGATCAAATCTTCGGTTTGGTACGGGAATTGTTTGAATAGGGATCTTAGTATGTTTGTGAATTCACGAACAGTGACACGCGCAGCAAAATTTAGTCCATAGTCGGATATCTTTGTTTATAGATGGCCAAACCACTCGAGCAACTATTAGCTGAGAGCCCTGGTCGCCGTAGTGTTTACGAATTAACGTGGCGAGGATGCCAGGGTGAGCTAAAGTATGAAATTTTAGGAAAACTTCCTTCCTGAATTCGTTAGGAATGTACGGATGAATATTTTCTGTTGAAATATCGCAGTATAGAGTTTCGTTAGTTTTAAGTAATTTCAGTTTACTTAAACGTAAAGTGGTTTGATTTTGAAATAGTTTTAAAAGTTCGGGGTCGTTGTTTTGAACATGAGCTATTTGAACGTAATCGATGGCATTCGTCATTTATATGGCTTCGATATGTGATAAACTGTTAGCCGGAATATTTTCCGGACCAGTAACGTATAGAATGTCAGTGCTGAATTGCCCGATGAAGTCTAGAGATCTCAACTGCCATGGGGAACTTTTTTCGGGTTTTTGAAAAAATGCCTAAGTCAATGGGCGATGGTCAATGTACACTGCTGGCCACTGTAAATGCAACACCCTGAAGGAAACATGCAAATAACATGAAATTTACAACATGCATTAGCAGAGGTGAGATATGCAAATGATTAGAATTTCAGCGCAGACGCACATCACGCGCGCCTGTGGCGCCACTTCAAAGCGCTATTTAAGGCTTGGAGATTTCGACGATTTCAAGTTCGGCAATTGTGTTTTTCTTGTGGTTTTTTCAAAAAAACGATCAATTATGCCTCGTCGAAAACAGCGATCATCTTTTGATCAAGTATCCGAGTTCGACAGAGGAAGGATAGTGGCCTTCCGAGATTGTGGATAATCTTTCAGGGAAATCGGTAGTCGTGTTGGACGAAACCAAACAACTGTAATGCGGATATGTGATCGTTGGATGCAGGGGGGTACGACGGACCGGCGTGTTCGATCGCATCCACCTCAGCGCACCACTTCACGTGATGACAGGCAAATTGTGCGCATGGCAGTGACGGATCGCTCAGTCACATCACGAACCATAGCACAGCACATGCAGTCTGTAACGCATCATCCAGTGTCTGCGCGTACCATTCGACGCCGTTTACAGCAGAGTGGTCTGTCCGCAAGACGTCCATTGCTTTGTCTACCCTTGACGCAGAACCACAGACGTCTCCGCCGCCAATGGTGCGATGACAGAAAGATGTGGACGGCAGAATGGAATGAAATTGTCTTTACTGACGAGTCACGCTTCTGTCTGCAATACCACGATGGTCGCATTCGAGTCTGGAGACACCGTGAAGAGAGGATGCTGAACAGCTGCGTTATGCACCGCCACACTTGTCCTGCACCGGGTATTATGATATGGGGCGGTATTGGATATCACTCTCGCACACCTCTAGTACGCATTGCCGGTACTTTAAACAGCCAGCGCTACATCTCCGAGGTGTTGGAGCCAGTTGTCCTTCCTTGCCTTCAGGGCTTGCCCACAGCCATATTTCAACAGGATAATGCGCGACCACACGTGGCACGCATTGTCCAACGGTTCTTCGTCAATCGCCAGATTGAATTGCTTCCCATGCCGCCTCGCTCTCCGGATCTTTCGCCGATAGAAAACATGTGGTCCATCGTTAATCTACGATTGACCCAGATTCCATCCCCAGCTGCCACAGCAGATCAACTTTAGCAACGTGTGGAAGTTGCTTGGTCTGCTGTACCCCAAGAACTCATCCAAAGTCTCTTTGAATCAATGCCGAGGCGTGTGGCAGCGGTGATCTCCAACAATGGCGGCTACTCTGGCTACTGATTTTGGCAGGAACCACACTTCACAGAAGTCTATAAATTTAATCATTTGATACTTGGTCAACATGTTATCTACAAAATAAATTTTGTTGTGATATCTCTTGTCTTTCTTGGTGTTGCAATTTGGGTGGCCAGCAGTGTATATGGTAAAGAAACGGCCTTCTAGCATATGTCTGAAATGCTTGATAGCGGCATAGATGGC
This sequence comes from Dolomedes plantarius, assembly GCA_907164885.2. Lineage (NCBI taxonomy): Eukaryota > Metazoa > Arthropoda > Arachnida > Araneae > Dolomedidae > Dolomedes > Dolomedes plantarius. Next base: position 174,086,635 of record OU015498.1, on the reverse strand, counting down.
GAAAAGTTCTCTGTCGAAAGCGGACCATTTTTGCTGCGCCGGTGATAATTTAGCGGAATGAAACGCCAGTGTTTCCAATTGATCGGTTATTTGCTTGTTAGGCCGTCCGCACACGGAGCGACTCAAAGGAAACTCAACTGGTTAGCGACTGAAATTGCTTATCGGTTGCAAACTCGTTAGTGATACGGCTCCGCACACGGACCGACTCAAAAGTGATTCAAATCAATAGTTTGCAACCTGTCATGGAAGGAAGAACATCATTATTCCGGGCATTATTTTTAGTTAAATTATTATCAGAAATTAATTTATTTTGAAAAATCGTCACAATAGATTGTCTTTGACAAATCGTTTAAAAATGGACTGTATATATGGGCGCACATATTCCATAAAACAAAAATGTTAGAATTTCATTTCATCGCTAGGCAGAAGTCACGTGACTCGCGTACATCATTTGGCAGCTTGCCAAAAGAGCGGCTGTAACATAGATTGTGTAATAACACGCACAACGCAAGAGAAACTGGCGACTGAAGTTGCTAGCGACTCGACACGTTGAGTTGCCTGCGACTGATTACAAACGTGTTGCTGACGGGTTTGTAACCAGTTGCGCCGTGTGCGTGGCTCCATTCAATTACATAGGTTATGACTCATCACGGACTGGTTTGTGATTGGAGTCGGTTATCAGTTTCTTTTGAGTTGCTCCGTGTGCGGACGGCCTTAGAATTGATTTGGTTCAGCGTAGCGCCGATGGCTTCGTCACTAAAATCTGAATACAGTATTAACTGAGCCTAAGCATTTGGGTGAACCAGTAAGGTAGAATTTGCTAATTTATCTTTGCATTCCTGAAAAGCACGAGTGGCTTCAGGTGTCCACAGAAAAAGAGACTTATCTTTTTTTCCTTTGCCTTTGAGGTAGTTTGTCAAGAGAACCTGTGAATGGGCTGCAACGGGACATTACGGCGGTAATAATTAAGTAAGCCAAGGAAACCTCTAAGTTCGTGAATAGTCTTTTGCAGTTTCAGCATAAGTATAGGATTGACTCTTTCTGGGAGTGGTTTGATGCCTTCACTGTTAACTAAATATCCCAGAAAAGGAAGTTCTTTAGCACCGAGAATACATTTTTCAAGATTTATCCGAATTCCATAATTGGAAACCTTTGAGAAAAGGGTTTCTAAATACTGTAAATGTTCCTCTTCGAAGAACTAGCAACGAAAATATCATCAAGGTAGGCGAAAATGAAGTCGGGGCCTTGAAGGGCTTCATTCATAAAGCGTTGGAACGTTTGGGCCGCGTTTGATAATCCAATAGGCATAAATACAAATTCGTATATACCAAAAGGTATTGTGATAGCTGTTTTCGGAATAGCGGCTGAAAAAAGGTATCCGGTGATACGCTCTAACTAGGTCAACTTTTGAAAAAATCTTAGAACCATGTACAGCAAGAGTCGGCAACCTTTTTTACTAGGGGTCATATTTCAGAAATGCGGGAGTTCGGTGGGCACCGCTAGATGAAGAAATGTGTGTGTGCGGAGGGTTAATATTTAAACATGAAAATATTAATGCGAAATAAATTTTTAATGCATAAATTCATATTTTAATTTAAACAAAACAATTGTGAAATTGGTAATTAATGCGATGTTTGGCATTGCAAATCTGCGGTCAACTCTTCGTAATGTGGCACATAATTTGAATTCCCAGTTCTCAGGCATTTTTCCAAAGGAATGTCAGTGAGGCTTGATCGGTACTATGATTTTCAGTATTTCATATTGGAAAACAAAGGTTCACAAGCATATGTCGACGCGCAAAGAGAGGTCAATTTCAGAGCAAGAAAAAAAAAAAGCTGACTCACAGCGAAGGGAGAACGATCCTGTAGAGAGAGAAGGCTGCTCAGTTTTTGATATTTACGGTTTCACGATTTAAAATTTTTTTACTAAAATTATTCATCACAACTACGGGCGTTTGTTGTTTAATTAACTAAAATTTATCTATTTCAACGGCGGGTACTTTAAAATTGTTTCGTGGGCATCGCGTTTCCGACCCCTGATGTAGAGTATGCGCGAAATCCTGTTAATGAAGTAACGGATATTTGTCGGGTACCGTGATACGGTTTAATGCTCGGTAATCACCAGTGGGTCTAAAATCAACACTGTTAAGTTTCAAAACCAAATGAAACGGGTTCGATCAATTTGATTTACTGGGACGACATATCCCGAGTTCAAGCATCTTTTGGAATTCAATTTTGGCTGCTGCTAACATATTCAAATTTAGGCGTCTAGGGCGAACAAAAACAGGTTGTCCTTTTGTCTCGATATGGTGGACAGTGTTGTGTTTAACCTCAGTCACAGTTTGGTATGGTTTAACAAGTTCATTAAATTTTAGAAAAAGGAAGTGATATTTCGAATCTTTAGAAAGTAAGGCGATTTGAGTTTGAGGATCCATAATTTTCGTGCATTTAGTATTTAGAGAAGTAAGTGGGTCACGTAAACAAGAATTTTTCAAATCCCATTTAAGCCATACTGTTTTAGGAAATCGGCTCCTATAATAGGTTTGCTAACCTGAACTAATATATATATATATATATATATATATATATATATATATATATATATATATATATATATATGTGTGTGTGTGTGTGTATATATATATATATATATATATATATATATATATATGTGTGTGTGTGTGTGTGTGTGGGTGTGTGTAAGTAACATGCCAGGTCAGACCCAAGAAGATAATTTAATTACTGAATTACAGACTTGACATGTCACATTGAAATTACTTATCGTAGGCCGGGTAGACACAAAAATAATGGAGCTATTTAATCTCGAACATTTTTTATTAAGCTAGCAATGAAGCGTCTTCACTGGACAGTTACAGAATCCAGGAAACTTTGTCTCTCTGACCACAGGCCCTTATATAACTTTTCATAGACGACCCGTCATGTAACCGGGCAACGAGCAGCGATTGGCTGTGCCTGGGTCTCCGGACTTGAAAACTTATATAATAAAGAGGGATTATCTCCAAATTTACAGGGATCGTATAGTATCTGCCGAAAACAACCCTTTGTTCTTAAAATGAAAGCGAACAACGTAATTAGTCTACGGACAAGGAAATTTAAAAGAATTTAGAATTTTGAAAGGGTTTTGGAGTTTTATATGTGTTATCTCTCTCTCTCTCTCTCTTTATATATATATATATATATATGTGTGTGTGTGTGTGTGTGCGTGTGTGTGTGTGTGTGTGTATGTATATGTAAATGTATATGTATATATGTATATATAACATATATCAATATATAATATATGTTGTGAAGGATTCTCCATTGGAACATTTCAATTCCTTTCAACAGAATGTGATATCGCCATATCTTTTTCCGTAAATGCATTTCAAGGTCGTGACGTGGCCATATTCGAAGGGCTTGCTGCCCACGAAGGGTAGGGCTAGTATCCAATCTTCTTCCGGAAAACAACGTACCCCAACATTTCTTAGGAGTAGAGGAGGGCTGTACCCCAGAAAATTACACGAAGAGACAAAAACCTCCAATTTCTCGGAAATGATATACCACGTGGGTCAGCTGGGGGAAGATGTGGCATCAACCTGCCACGAATCAAACGGGAGACATGAAAAAATTTAGGGGGAGACTGACCTGTGGGAGCCATAAAAAGGCAGAAGCCCAGAGTATTTTTTTATGAGAAAGAGAGACGGTATCGACGAGAGGCGTGGAAAGTTGACTCGAAAGGCAGTAGTGGCCTGATGACCCCCCGATCTGTGGCCACATCCCCGAGACGTCCACTAGATGACGCTGAAAACTTCTGCAACCTCATTGGTCCCAAGGTTGGTCAAATCTCCCCTAAAAATAATGCTCGAATAGGCGAACTGGTAGTTAATTTTATTTCGCTCAGTCCGTAGTGATTCTCCAACAGGGAGCAGTAGAGCATGGTTATATATATAACCAGTGTGTGTGTGTGTGTGTGTGTGTGTGTGTGTAGCCAAGAATTCATTCAAGCACTCTCAATCACTGTAAAATAATGTAAATAAATGTTTTTGCTTTATTTGTAAAATCGCGTCGACTGGTTAGTATCTAGTTGGAGTTCATCTCCCATTTTAGCACACAACGCAATTGGGGTATCTCTGGTACCCCTCATAACACTATATATCAATATATTACATGTATGCATATATAGGGTATATTTAAAATATCCAACCTCGTACAAAAAAGGCAATTTTTGGTCAATTTTTATATCATTTTATTTTATACAGCAAATGTATAGCTCTCTAAAACCGTTTTTATTTTGTTGATATGTTGATTATAACCGGAGTTATAAGCATTTTTGTGATCTTAAGTAAACCGGAAGTGAATATTTAAACTAATTTCTTTACTTTTAATCTTTATTTTTTTGTTTTATAATAAATTTTAATATTTTGATGTATTATTTGATATTTCTTTTTTTTTCATTTATAACTTGGCAGCAAGTTATCAAATCTCTCCACATCAATTCATGTTTACAATTTTGCGTGAACTACCTTTTTTCTAATTTTGCCTGATTAGGTACCAGTTGCTTCTATGCGTCATTGTGTATTCTATTATTATGGCAAAAAGCAGATGTACACGATCTAAAAAGCGACGATTTGGGGGAAATCGCCACACTAAAAATATTGAAAATAATGTTGGTTCAGCTCCCAGCACTGACCATGATTTGATGGCCAGTGTTTTAAAACTGTCAAACAGTTTTTGTGAACATGATGTAAGAGCGAAAGATGAATAGAATAATGGACATTTCAACAGTAATAAGCAGAACTTCGTTGCTCATCCGATGGATTTTGTTTGGATGAGGATAGGAACTAAGATTTGGTTTGTTCAATTATTTTACTCTGAGTTGTCAGAAGTGCATCTTCATTCATAACACAGAAAGACAATAAGACGTCTGGACATCATGATGCCACGAGGCTTTCTGAAACTCTGAATATACCTTCTCCCCACAAAACACTTCGTACAAGCGTTTACAGAATGTGGTTGCTTCAGTGGTAAAAAGTTCAATGGTACAAGCATCTCATGAGCTGCAAAAGCTATCCAGTTAATAGTGTGGAGTATCTTTTTTTGGGACCATTAAATGGTTGTTTTGCTGCTTTATCTGTTAAAACTGGGAAAATTCTTGCCATGGATGTCATCGTGTTACAAATGGAAACATCTAAACCTGACCTTTAGCGCTACCCAGCGGAGGAAAGCTAAACAAAAAAAAAAAAAGAAGGAACTCTGTGATAAGATGGTTAAGCCATTGTTATTAGTTGTGCTGTAACGTTGAAACATATATTACCTGTATTATGTTGTGGGAAAATATAGTACACAGAAAATAATCGAGTAGTTTCTTTGTACACTTGTGTGAGTTGTTTAAAGAATTCTAGAATTTTCCATCCTCCAGAAACAAGTCGAAATCTGACTACAAATGAGATAAGAATATCTTGTATATTTATTTTAACAACTGAAGTCAGAGTAAATTTGTGCCGTATGCAAAAATATTGGATAGATTACGAGCCTAGGTTAAGAGGCTGGTCATATTTGCATCATATTTGCTCTGCAAACAATATGGGCTGGTTATGTGAAGCACTTGGTGTTTTCCGTATATTTGAACGACATAATGTGAAATATACGGAATATTATGGAGATGGTGACTCTTAGAGTTATTTAACTGGGTAAGGCATTTATGGAAAAAAATAGTGTGGAAAAATCATTGGACATATTCGAAGTAGAGTTTAAAACTCTACTTCTGCATTGAAAGGCAGATTTATTGACACACTACAAAATTACAATGGAATAGCAGCCAGAAACAATGTTGGTAATTTAGCTTCCAAGCAGCTCCAGCTCATCGCATCGTCAGTAGACTGACAAGTTGGTTTCAATAGGCCAAAAGAAAAAGCATCTGACTAATATTTAAAACATTATTGAACCTGGAGCTATGTAACCGAAAGTTGGGCTAGGTGATGGCCGAATGGCCAGGGTGCTGGCATTCGGTTCAGATCCCGTGGGTTCAAGTCCCACTGTTGGCATGGTTGTTTGTAGCCGTTCTGAATCGGCTTTAAACTGTAGGTCCCGGTCTCATTAGCCTTCGTGTAGCAAAAAGTTGACCGTAGCGAACCAAACCAACCAAACCAAGCAACCGAAAGTTGGGAAACACAGAATGCAAAAGCAAGTTTGAAAGTCATTCTGTGGCAAAATTGGCTAATGTCAGTGTCTTATTATTCATTGATAAATTTACAGGTTTATTAGTAAACTCGGGATAAATCTTGCTCATTTTATTGTGGCATTGTCTAGACAAAGGGCGAATGATAGATTATAAGCGCTATTCCACAACTTCTGCAAAAGTAGCAACAAAAACATCAAGGGCTGTTCGACAATGCTATAAACGATAAAAGTGAAGGTGTCAGTTATAAACGAGAAGGTTTTTAGGCCCATACTTGATATAGAAAAATGATAATGAAAACTTTAAATGCCCTTTCTGAAAAATGGAATTATTTTCCATGAGGGACATATCGCAAACATGCTAACACAAAAACTAATAAATAAAATTTACAATTTTTCTCACATATTTTCCATAGTTTGAAGAGTGCAATGAACTAGATGTTTCTAAATATATTGCTTGCTTTCCAGCTACGGAGATATGGAACCTGACAATTCCATAGGGAAAATAGTGGGCGCCGTCATCGTCTCCAATATATATATATATATATATATA
>OU015498.1:174052501-174079481 GCA_907164885.2 Dolomedes plantarius | reverse complement strand
AAAATAGTGTGCGCCGTCATCGTCTCCAATATATATATATATATATATATATATATATATAGTAAGTCCTCAAGTCCTCGAGTTATGCGGATTCGTAGATATGCGGTTGAAATTTTCAATTTTTCGCAGTCTGCTTTAGCATGATATCAATTGATTTACGACAAGAAAAAGAAAGCTTCGAGTGTACAAACATCATTGAATAAATGCTTCAATGCCCTATGAAAGTCTGCATATTATCAGATTATTTTTAATTACAAAATTATGTATGTATAATGTTAGTATATTGTAATATGTTCGTGTACTGTATAATATAAGTGCGTACCATTTTCATATTTAAATTAAAAGTATTTTACTGAAAATTAATAAAGAACGTATTTTATTTCGATATTTAGTCATTAATGCTTGCTGCTATCGTCCACAGGATGATGGTTGAAAAACTTACATGAATCCAAAGGTGGGACGCAGAGGCGCCGGCCTCTGGCGCAATCAGTGGGACACACGAGCCTCATTACCTGGTAGATTTCGACGTACGCGCTTTCTACATACACGGAATTTTCTGGAACGAATTAGCCGCGGACTTATTGTATATACATACATACATACATATATATATATATATATATATATATATGTGTGTGTGTGTGTGTGTGTGTGTATATGTATGTGTGTGTATAAGTAAAAATTAGATCCAGTAGTTATTACTTTTAATGAATCGCCCCTCACTTTGAGTACGACCCCCGCTGAATCAGATTCACGAGTTTGCGGGGTAACCAGTTTATCACCGAAATAGGGCTGTCCTGCTGGACACGTTTTGGTGTCCAAGTTGGTAACCCTAGGGAGGGTTTTCAGATATACCTCTGTATTACTTGCAGTGCGGCCGCCGCGGTGCGTAGCGGTTAAGCTACAGGGCTTGTCAGACTTTTTCAAATGATTAAAAAGATTTTTTATATGATTATGCGATGATTTCTGTCTTGACATAAAACACGACATATATATATATATGTATATATATATATATATATATATATATATATATATATATATATATATATATATATATTGATATTGATATTGATATTGCTTTCTTTCCAGGTACGGAGACATGGTACCTGACACGCCCACAGGTAAAATAGTGGGTGGAGTTTGCTCCCTGAGCGGGGTACTGGTGATCGCGCTGCCAGTACCTGTAATCGTCTCCAACTTTTCTAGAATCTATCACCAGAGCCAGAGAGCCGACAAGCGAAAAGCACAGAAGGCAAGTCTTTTCATTCTTCTCGACGAGATATGCGTATATACTCGCATATGTGTGTATGCAAATAACGGTCTCTTTATGTATATATACCATGAAGCTAAACAGATTTTATAACTTCACGATATATACAGAGCCGGGCCGATCAACTGTGGTGCCTGAGGCAAGTTTTAAAAATGGCGCCTTATCAAGTTTTTCTATAGACTCTTTATTGATGAATTATTCTATTAGAAATATTCTACATAACAGAATAACGGATATTTGGGGAAATATGTATTTAAAAAAACATAATCAATTTAAAAACCATAGAATTTCAAAAAAAAATAGAAAAAGTAACTAAATTTGAATGCAATTTGTTATGTTATAGAAATAATTTCTAAATCATTATTCGAGCTTTTATGGCTCGATCGCATTTCTGTAATTTATTGTTTTAGGTACCGTCTTTTCTATAAAAATGATTTCTAGATCTTTGCTCTTATTATGTTGTTCGTATACAGGGTTTTTCAAAAATAATCATGCGATTTAAAAAAATCATAACTATTCAACTTTTAATCCGTTTTGATCGAATAATGTATAGGCAGAAAGAGGGAAATCTCGAGTTTCACGCAGTTGCCAACAAGTAGCGCAAACGCTCTTCAGTGTTTGTAAAGATGGTGACTGCACAACAGAAATCAGTTCTACGCTTTGCGAAGTGTGAGTCCGTAACAACGGTTCAGCGTAATTTTCACCGACAAAATCCCGGTAGATTGAAGTTCCTACCTCTCAGAGCATTTGGCAATGGTATAAACGATTGCAAGACACGGGTTGTCTGTGTACGCATAACAGCCGTGAAAGCAGTGTATACAGACATGCTCACAAAAGTTTGGGACGAATTTACCTTCCATAAAAACATCTATCATGCATCCAAAGGTGGGCATATGGAGAACCTTTAATTTGCTTTGTAAAAAAACTTTATGATTAGCCAAGTAATACAAAATTAATTTTAAGTTTCTATGTTCAATATTTTTCATAATACGACGTAAAATCGTTTCAAATCGGGTGGTTCTTTTTTAAACACCCTGTATAACTCTTTAAAACGTTCAGCTTCGAAAACCTGCGCTCATCCGCTATACTACAGATACAGGTGGCGTTAGTAGAGTTCTGAGAGCAACAACATATTGAAATAAGTATTTAAAATTAATTTCTCATGATCTCAAATTCAGCAGTTTAAAACAAATAGTCTAAATATTCGTTCATATTTATGTATTTTCACGAATTCCGTCATACATTAGATTAAACTAAAACATTTTTCTGTTATTCGTATTTTTACTACGGATTTTTCATATTTTTCGTATTTTTACACTTATTTTGAAGCGTATTTCAATACGACGACTCCGCTTCACCATTGCGACCGGCCCTGTATATATCTATTGGTGCCCGGTATAAAGGCCTTAAGACAAAAACAGTGATTTAGATATACCAAGTTATAGGCTTTTATACAAGTCGCAGAACAATAATTCCGACTTGAATCTTTTGATACAAAGAAATATTCTTTTGCATACAAAATTTATAGACTCAAGCCTTTTATACAAGAGCCTTATTTTACTCAAGTCAAAAGATTTTTGTTTTGTTTTTTATCAATATTAACAAATATCTAATAATTACAAGATAAAAAGAACTTTTTATATGCCATGTTTTTAAATTTTCTGTTGAATCATATAAACTTGACAATTCTATGTATTAATAAATACTTTTTTAAAAATTTTTGATGAATTATCCCAACAATTTGAAAGAATATGAAATTAATTGGAAGTTAACTTGCGTTTAATTTTTCGTTCCCGTCCCGGACGATAGATGGCTGGACCAGTCTACAAAATGAAATGAACTGAAAAAGATTTAAATTCTGCTTAAAGATGGCTAAAAGTATTAAAATAATGCATTGTCATCGTGTTCTGAGCTATTCTAAAAGTTTCAAATGTCTAGCTAGTCGGGAAGTTAGTTAAAAATCGATTGCAAGATTTGTACTGGACAAACACAGAAATAAACAAACAAACAAGAAAAGAGAGTTAATAAAAACGTGCAAAAAATCACTTTTTTTTACTCAAGCCCTTTATACCGGCCATCATAGATATATGCATAAATGTGTGATATATATATACTTAAGGAGTTCATTTCCTGCGACGTATCTTGACAAAGTCTTTATATATATATGTGTGTATTTGTACATTTTCATATATGTAATATATGTATAACAAGGGTCTCTTTTTAACAGAAAGCGCGAATGGCACGCATCCGCATCGCCAAGGCGACGACGGGCGCGGCCTTTGTGAGCAAGAAGAAAGCTGTAGAGGCGCGTATCGCGGCGAGGGAGAGCGGGCAGGAGGTCGAAGACTTCCCAGACGACATCTTCGAGTTGCAGCACCACCACTTGCTGCGATGTCTCGAAAAGACCACGGTAAGGCCCCTCTTTCTCAAAACTGAAACGGCGATATCATAACACATTGTACTGTCGACTGTATGCTGGCTGTTTAAGTCACAATCGTTGAATTCTACAGTAGAGGTCAATGTTAGGGCTCTTAGGTACAGCGATTGGACGTTTTCTTTTACACGAGACCTCTTCTGTAGAAACATTCGCTTTGCACCACTGGAAACAGTGTGCAACAGTCTACTTTTAAATAAACGGACTTTTCACGCATATATATGAACCTTTTCCTAACGGGGTGGTATAGCATGTATCCTAAGAATACGGGACGAAGAATATATATATATATATATATATATATATATATATATATATATATATATATATATATACAGGGTGTCCAGCGAAGAAGTCCCTGATTTCAAAATTAAAAATCTCGAAAACAAAGATCTGTAGAAGAATGCAACATACGGCATTTTTATCGTGAAAGCTGTAAGAATTTTATACACCAATTTTCGAAATAGTTATAAAAGCTGCTAACAGATGGCGCTCTACAACTCGTATCAGCATGCATAAATAAACTCGTACTCTTTGCAAGCAGTCTTTCCAATCACTACATCACAATCTTTTCAAAATGTCCACCATTCGCTGTACGGATGTGGCGCAAACGAACAATAAAATTTGCCATCACACCCTGTAGTGTCTCAACAGATATCGATTCAGCTGCCCAACAGATCGTCGACTGAAGCTCGTCCAGCGTGGCGGGATGGGTCCTGTAGACAGTATCTTTTAATGTGCTTCACAAAAAATAGTCACAAGGACTCAGGTCCGGTGAATATGGAGACCAATCCATGCCTGCTCCAGTAAATTGCACTAAATTTGGCTATCAGCGCCATCTGTTAGTAGCTTTTGTAACTATTTCGAAAATCTATATATATAAAACAGTTCCGTAACTGACTCATTCATTCATTCATTCACTGACTGACTGACATACAACGCACAGACCAAACCGCTGGACCTAAAGGGCTGAAATTTTGCATGGCGATTCTTCTAATAGTGTAGGGGTGCACTAAGAAAGATTTTTCAAAAATTCTTCTTAGATTTTTTTAAATTAAATTTTTAAGCTGTTTTTTTTACTTTTTTTACGTTTGCATTTAAAATAATACTTTGAGGGTTATAAAATTTATATCACGAGAAAGATCCTAAAAATTCCTTTAAAATGACATTTTTTCGAATCTTTACTTCCATTTCCTGATTTTTTGGTGAATTTTCAAATATTAATTTTTAGAATTTAATTTATTAAATGCCGATCACGTGATTTCTTTTTCTGGTACTTTAAATAAATTTATCGTCACGTGCATAACAACTAAATAAACAAAAAACATTTTTTTTCCCTTGCTAATGCGGCAGACGATTGGACATTATCCAAAAAAATATTAAAATACCGTAAAAGAAATGTTCTACAAACTGTACTATATTCTTTAGTATTCTTTATATTAGATTTAATCTGAATATTTTCTTCTACATTATTTTGTCTATAAAATTATCCTTTACGATTTTCTTATAAATATATATATATATATATATATATATTACATCAATTGTATACATTGATCGTCGTATTTATCATATAATATATATATATATATATATTTGGCATGAATTGCATACATTGACCGTTGTATTTAATTTGAATGTACTCCGTAGCGAAGTACGGGTTTTCAGCTAGTTAGTATATAAAATTCTTACAGCTTTAACGGTAAATATACCGTTTGTTGCATTCTTCTACAGATCTTTGGTTTCGAGATTTTTAATTTTGAAATCAGGGATTTCTTTGCTGGACACCCTATATATATATATAGTCTAATGCGGAGGCAATTTGTTTTCAGACATTTGCTTTCTGTTATTCACAGTTATTTACTGGCTACTTTATTATGGGAGCACCATTTAGGTGAGCCAGCATTGTTCCCCATGAGGGGGACTACACGGAAACGAACTAGCCTTATTCGGGATTTGAACCCAAGCCCACTGTGTGGCAACTCTGAACGCTAACCACAATTTATTCATTTATTTATTTGTTTATAATAAATACGATGATCAATGTATACAATTGACGTAAAAAAAAACCCAAAAATATATTTATAAAAAAATTTTAAGAGATATTTTTATAGACAAAATAATGTAGAAGAAATTATTCAAAATTAAATGTAATAGGAAATATTAAAGAATATAGTGCAGTTAATATAGTACAAATTGAGGAACATAATATCTTTTACTGCATTTTAATATTTTTTTGGATAATGACCAATCGTTTGCCGTATTAGCAAGAAATTTTTTTTCATGTCTATTTAGTTGTTATGCACGTGACGATAAATTTATTTATTGTACCAGAAAAAGAAATCACGTGATCAACATTTAATAAATTAAATTCTAAAAATTAATGTTTAAAAATTCACCAAAACTCAGAAAATGGAGGTAAAGATTCGAAAAAGATCTCATTTTAAAGGAAATTTTACGATCTCATTTTACGATCTTTCTTGTGATATAAATTTTATAATCCCCAAATTATTATTTTATATGCAAAATTAAATAAAGTTACTAAAACAGCTTAAAAATTTAATTTAAAACAATCTAAGAAGAATTTTTCAAAAATCTTTCTTAGTGCACCCCTACACCATAAGAAGAATCGCCATGCAAAATTTCAGCCCTTTAGGTTCAACGGTTTGGTCTGTGCGTTGTATGTCAGTGAGTCAGTGAGTTACGGAACTGTCTTATATATATATATATATATATATATATATATATATATATAAACCCCTTAATTGCCGTTCTTACAAAGGGGTATTAAGTTTCCATTCTAAAGAGGGAATTGGAAAAATGGACCCCGTAAGATAAAGGTTAATTCAACTGTCATTTGAAATAACAGCTTTCTCTACTTGCACTGTGCCTATTCAAAATTTAAAACTGTGAAAAGCATCTAGGCTGAATTTACGCTTAATGTTTTCAATTATTGAACAAAAAAGAGAAACTATTCCAAACAGTCTGTCACATTGTGCACTCGAATTGGAATCGGACGTCTTTTCTTCCGACAAGTATTTGAAAACAAATCGTCACTACCATCATTCATGCTATTTCAACATCACTTTGTTTATCTGACAGCACATAATGAAATACCGTTAATGCATCTGCAAAAATTTCCCTACTCAATTCAAAAGACTGATATTCTAAATGAAGGGTTTTCTGAAAAAAAAAATTAAAATATTCTAAATTGAATGTACTCTAATAACGGTTCCTTATTGTTCAAGTATAAAATGCAAATATCACATGTTTGTTTCTAACAAGCTTTATTGCCTCAAGTGTCAAATGGCGTGCATTCGCCAACAGTTTGAAAATAAAAGACGTCATTCAGCTATCATTTGATATAACAGTTTTCTCTATTCGGAATATTGATTGATTTGTACAGAAGGAAGGAATATGGGATCCTCCTTTCCCTCATTTAGAATCAACAAATGATTGTCTCAGACGCCACCCGACTTCTTTTCCAGACAATAGTTTCTGCGATTTTCAATTTTTAAAGAATCTTACATTTCCAAGCTGTCGATCGATTTGTGAAATGAAGAATCATTTTCAAGTAATATCCCAGTTTTCTTTTCATTTCAAATTCCGACCAATGTCTTGGTTCTCCTTCCAAGGACTCTCAAGGCAATTCTTTTATGCCAAAGTTTCACCTAAACAACCTCTTGAAGGCAGATTTATATTATTTATATATATATATATATATATATATATATATATATATATATATATATATTGTTTGATTGATTGATTGAAATAACACGGTCCAAGAAAAAGAACCGATTATTTTTTACACTGTTTTTCTTTTGCTTTAACACGTTTAAAAATCTAAAAAGAATGAAAAATATTGAGTGCAATGTTATGAGGTGGTATTTCCGAGAATGTATATATTTAAGTTCCTAAGCCGACTTTTTGGGCAGTCCGTAAGAGAAAACTACTGCAACAATTTACTTCATTTTTGTCCTAAACGAAAGATTGCAATCTGTAGATTTGTCAAATTTGGTTTTTGTAACCGCAGTTTCTATTAATTAGCGATAATTTACATTTAAAAATTAATTTCTGGTCGTGCTCAATGGCATGTTAAAATTTGGTTTTATAAACTTACTGTTTCTGAGCATGCACAGTGACATGTTTTAATGATAAACACGTTTATTCCGATGAATCTTTCTAGATCTCTCTCTGCCATTTTTATTTCATGATAACTATGTTTGTGAAATATAAGATTATACCTGATGGAAATTGTTTATTTCAAGCTGATTAGCGATAATTTACGATTAAAAAAAAATGCTTTCTGCGCATGCTCAGTGACATCTTTAAATCTGGCTTTAGAAACTCACTAAGCACGAGGCCGCTTAAGCACATTAATTTGTGTCTGCGCATTATTATGATTTTCAGCATTTGGCAATGATGTGTTGAGTATAATTTGTTGTGTGTACATTTATTTACTATCTAGCCGTCATGTTTTGACGGGTACCAACTAGTGTAGATGATTCCACGTTAGATTATAGTAGTGATGATGAAGTGGTTCCACTCTCTGCAAGTACAATTCTAGAAGGCCGCCAACTAGCCAATGAACTTGGAAATCATTTTCTCACAAATGATGACAATGTCAAACGAGCTGTACGATTCCAACATGATTAAAATATGATTACGTCACGTTCTGAAGAATCCTATAAATAACTAACAAAAACAAAATCACACCGTCTGATAACTGAATTTGTATTTAAACCGGTAAAACAAAACAAACGCAAGATATTAATTTTATTCAAGACACACTTCTAGTTATATTGCCATATAATATTTCCAGTGGCGAGAGGGATATATCGCCATCGCAAAACAACAGACAACGGGCACATTTAGTGTCTAGCAGCGACACTGAATGACTGAACGTTATACTCTATATACCAATAAGTATTTGGACACCCGTACAAAGGACGTGATCTGCTGTCCTGATATACGTCACGCCCTACACCGTTAAATATCCTGTAGGAAACAACATTGGCATTAGTCGCATGCAAGAAGCCACGAAGTGCAGAGTTATCTGATTTCGAGAAAGCTGTAATGGTCGGGTATCACAGAAATGGCCGATCCTTAAGGGACATATCTAGAGAGCAGAATTATCCAAACTCGACAGTAGCCTATGTCATTCAGTAGCGGAAGGTGAGCGATGATTGTCGGAATGTGCGCTGTTCGGTTAATGTTGTGCAAAGCACGTCGAAAGTGTACCGTAGATCAGTGGAAACGGGTTCTCTGGAGCAACGAATCAAGGTTCATCCTCTACCGTTCGGATGGCAGGGTCTAGGTGTGGCGTCTTCCTGGAGAACGGCTCCTGCCAGAATGCATTGTGCCCACAGTCAAGTTCGGCGGAGGTGTAATTGTGGTCTGGGGGTGTGTCCCCTGGTATTGACTGGGACCCTTGGTCCCAATTCATGGTAAGCTCAACGCCGACCAGTTTTACGGGTTGGACCCATGTTACTTCTAGGGTGACAACGCCAGCTGTCATGTTGCAAGGTCCTCCATGGATTGGTATGGGGATAATGGGGTTAACTGAATAGACTGGCCTGCCCAGAGCCCAGACCTGAACCCTATCTAGAACCTCTGGGACGAGTTGGATCGCCGAATTAAGGGATGCAAAAACCGTCCATAATCGGTGAAGGAACTTACATGTCTTCTCCAAGCGGAGTGGAAGAAAATACCACTATCCGTCATACATGAACGTGTGGAAAGCATGCCCTGGAGGATTGAGGTTCTAATTGCTTCTCATGGAGGCTCTACCAACTATATATGAATAAATTTTGTTTTTCTTTTGTATCACAGGTGTCCAAATGCTGAATGGTAGATAGTGTAAGCATGTATAAATAAAAAATAAATTCAATTTATTTTTAACCACTTCCGACTGCCGCATTTCTTCAATTTAATAAATTTCCCTTATAAAAATAATTAAAATAAGATTTTTGGATTTGCTCTTACATATTTATTCAAATTCATTCTATAGATTCCAAATTTCATATGAAAATTAACATTTTTTAAATAATGACATTTGGATGGAAACTATCTCCTCTTTTCATATGTTCACTATATCTTTTTTTTTCTTTTTTACAGTGGTCTCTGGAACGAATCCCTCGTGCAAAAAGATAATTCCGTGTGTGGGTGTTTACATATATATACAGTGAAACTTCTCTAGACGGCTATATTTTGTTCAGAACCAATAAAGACTCCATTGAGCCAATGTTATCGGACAAATCCCTCTCCCCGGCCACTTTTTTTCGGTACCCTCACTGGCCGCCAGAGGGAAGTTTCACTGTATATATATATATATATATATATATATATATATATATATATATATTACAAAAGTCAGAAAATAATTTGCTGTAAACATATACTAAAACAACCCCTGTCTGGCCATTTTTGGACATTGCTCCACAATTTTTCCTTTTTTTCTTTATTAATTTTGATCTTTTGTAATATTATATATATATATATAATATTACAATATTATATATATATATAATATTATATATATATATATATATATATATATATATATATATACCGGGTGCGTCATAAATTCGTGCAAAGTTTAAAAATTCGTAATAAAAGAAGAAATGCTCTGAAAATTTTTCTGTTTGCGCCAATAGGATCAGAGGGACATTGGATTTTTTTTTCCACGTAAAAAAAAAGTTTCCAAAAGTAACCGAAAGAGGGCGCTCACACGTCATACTGAGACGTTTTATGCAAATCAGGCTATCAATAAAATACCTGTTTTGAAATGGATCCGTCATTCGAACCCGGCAGCATGCTTTCTTTACCAGATCGAGCTTTGGTGGTTGAACTTTTCTACAAGAATGGTGAATCAACAAATGTTGAATTGCGAAAGTTTTGAGCGGAGAAATGACTGAAGGCGCAAAAAAGCCCTATTTCATTGAATGGGATACTGAATTTAGTACGACGTTTTAAGGAAACGGGGAATTTGGAGGATCGCCCACGAAGTGGCAGACCATCCTTGAGCGCGGACCGCGTCCATGTTGCACAAATTGTCATGGAAGATTTGGCAGTCCAGACATCAACGGGGAGTAGCAGTGCTTGTGAAGCTGGGAGATGAACGGGGATTCCGGAACCGTCGATTCGACGTATTCTCACGAAATGCTGAATCTGTATTCGTACAAAATCCAGGCACTTCACCAGTTATTACCGGCAGATACAGACGCAAAACAAAACTTTGCTACGTGGTCTACATTGGTAGTGGGGATACTTAATGTCTCGTGTGTACCGGGGCTCCCCAACCACTTTGGTGAGACTGAAAAACGCCATGCGACAGACAGTCGCTGCCATCGATGGCGACATGCTACACTTCGCTTTAATGAGCGTAGTAATGCGCCTCACTTGCTTATTACCGTGTGCTGGTGGTAATGTTGAACATTTGTTACTTTAAAATAAATGCACAGTCTCATCTTATGGTCATCTGTTTGATTTTCCGTTCGTATTTGCCTGATTTGCATAATACGTCTCAGTATGACGTGTGAGCACCCTCTTTCGGTTACTTTTGGAAACTTTTTTTTTTTTTACATGGAAAAAAAATCCAATATCCCTCTGATCATATTGGCCCAAAAATTTTCCGAGCATTACTTCTTTTATTACGAATTTTTGAACTTTGCACTAATTTATGACGCACCCGGTATATATATATATATATATATATATATATATATATATATATATATATATATATATAATACTTTTAGCCTCACCAATTGTACTCTAGGGTTCCCTTAGCGCTTTGGACCAATAAACAGAAATATGCATTGTTTAGGAATGAGAGTATTGCTAGAGTACTCTTTCGAGAACATTGCTTAATCGTTTGCTTCTCTGTTGCAGGACCGCGAGTTCGTGGAGCACGATGTGCCCTACAACGGCCAGCCCAACCGGCCCGCCTCCACGCCTCCCCTGTCCCCGCTACCCTCCTTCTCGTCTGCCGAGAATGTTATCCTGCAGAGCTGCTGCGGCAGACGATGTTCCAAGAAGTCCTACCAGGTGAGTCTGTCGTCTCTGTGCGTGTATGTATATATATATATCTGTGTGTGTATATGTATGTATGCATGTATGTATGTATTTATGCATATATATATATATATATATATATATATATATATATATATATATAACATTTTCCTATTCAGAACCAATTACATTTTAGACAAAAGTGAATGACAAAACCGTAAGAATGGTGTAAACGGTCTCAAAATAATGCTACCTGCTCAAGAACTGATGTTAATTTGTGACATTTCGTAAACTTTGTGGAATGTCACGGTTTCAATTAAAGTGAAAATACAATTTTACAGATCAGACATAATTTACAGGACATCCCCCTATTTTTGAGCGTGGTCTGCTCACCCTTCCCCCAACATTAACACTAAAATTCTCCCCGTTGTTGAGAACCTCTACTCTATACTTTACAGCTGGACATTATGAACTCCGTTCGATAGTATTCTTCTTTAAAATGCCTAAATTCAAAGTACTGTCTTTGAATTTTGCATAATGTTTCTGATTTCCTTATTTAGAGACTTATTTCTTCAATCTACTCTATGAAAAAAGCTCTCGGTACTATTTATCTTACTAATTTAGTGAAAATGGTTTACTAGGATTTTCTCAATTAAAAAAGAAAAAGAAGTAAATGGTCTCGTTAATATTTGCCTTAAATAATTTAGTGAAAATAATTTTCGTTTTTTTTCTTTTCTTTTTTCCTTCCTTAAAATAGAAAAAGAGTAAAAGTTCTCAGTACTACTTTCATAAATTGCTTAAGTGAAAACAATTTTCGTTATTTTTTTCTGTTTAAAAAAAAGAATAGGGGTACAAGGTCCGGTACTACATCCTTTAATAATTTTGAAAAAAAAATTTACTCTAAAATTAGAGAAAGGATTAAATTCTTTCAGTACTATTTGTCTTAATAGTTTTGAAAATGATTTTCTTTAAAGAAAAAAAAAAGTTAAAAGATCTCAGTGCTATTTGCATCAATAATTTTGCATCAATTAATTATATATTTGCATCAATAAATTAAAAAAAGAGAAAGGTGTAAAAGGTTTTAGTACTATTTGCTTCAAATGATTTAGTCAAAATTATTTTTGACTTTTTTTCCTTGGAAAAAATAAAAGGCATAAAATTCTCGGTACTATTTTCCTTGAATAATTTAGTGAAAACGATTTCCAATTTTTTTTCTCTTAAAAAAAGAAAAAGAAGGTCAAAAAGACCTCGGTAATATTTGTATGAATAATTTAGTGAAAATGATTTTCTGTAAAAAAAAAAAGGAGTAAAAGGTCTTAGTATAATTTGCCTTAAATAATTTAGTGAAAACGACTTTTGATTTTTTTTTTTTTTTTGGGGGGGGGGAGGAAAAATAGTAAATGATCTCAGTACTGATTGCATTAATAATTTGTAAATAAATTTTCCTTTAAAGAAATAAGGAGTAAATTCTTTTAGTACTATTTGAATTAAAAAATTTAGTAAAGGCGATTTTCAATTTTTTTCCCTTAAAAAATTAAAAGCAATAAAAGGTGTCAGTACTATTTTCATTAATTATATTGAAAACAATTTTCTTTAGAAAATGTAAAAAAGGAGTAAAGAGTCTTAGTACTGTATGCTTAAATACTCATGAAAACGATTTTCCTTTAAAAAGAAAAAATAGCAAAAGGTCTCAGAATTATTTGCTTTATTAATTTTGAAAACAATATTCTTTAAAAAAAGAAATAGGAGTAAATTCTTTTAGTTCTATTTGAATAAATAATCTAGTGAAAGCTATTTTCGTTTTTTCTCTTTGAAAAGGAAAAAGTAGCAAAAAGGTCTCAGTACTATTTTTTTTTATTTAGAAAACAAATTTAAAAACTCCTCGTGTACCACATAGTATACCACGAGGCTTACAAATGTAAGTAAAAATCACAAAAGACCTAAAAATCTAGACTGTGCACTAAGTCAGATAGAATAACAAAAGTCTCCTTCCTTCTAACAAGATCAGAGAAAACTGAAGGCCAACCCATGTAGAGGCCCTCCAAACTTGTCCTGAAAGCAGATCTAAGATTGACATGCAAACTTCAGTGAAGGATATGCTCTACATTCTCTTCACCATCACCATAGTCGCAACGTCCATTTGGCAAAATGACAAACCTGAATAAGTAGCTTTTAAAATTTCCGTAGCCTGTACAAACTTGAGTTAATTTAAAATATGATGAGAAATATTTGCACGTTTAACGATAAAATATAACGAAAGTTAAATAATTCAACAGAGCAAGATAATTATAATCAGGAAGAATGTGGACAAAAATAAACAGAAATCACACACTTAGGACTCAACGTACCATAAGGCAAAATTCTGTAACACTAACGGAACTAAACAATAAATCAAGGTAACCGGCTGGTCTCGTCATCAGGAGGCCTAACCAAATCAGTTACCTCAAGGAGGAACTTTCTGAATAAGATGCAGGTCCAACCAAAAGACATCCCAAGGCCCCGAGATCCCCATTAAAACAGATAGTCAGAGGAAATGAAAGTACACGGATATCTTGCACTTAGGACTCAACGCACCATAAATGCAAGTACACATACAATCCTAAAGAACACAAATGAAAAGACAAAAATACAAAAAGACAGAAATGCATAAAGACGCACTTACCCTAATTCAGTGAGTAACGGTTATAGTCAAGCAGCAGCCAATTTATACCCTAGGAGTTACGTCACTGTAGCAAAACCACAGCCCCACATCCCATTGAAGTTTTTAAGCCACAAAAGTTTAAAGAAAATGTGAAACCAGAAAACCCTATCTTAAAAGTCCTTAAAATATACCCGAGTCTAAATGCCATTATTTTAAAACTTTTAAATTACCGAAATTATTAGGGAAATTGTTCTTGCATAGGTTTTCCTCGTAATTGCTACACGCTTCCAAAAAATCGTCAGCGTTATTACAAAAGTCTTTTATTCTGTTTAGTTGTGAGTGAAATATATTATAATAAATTTTATAGTACAAGTTGTTGTGGAATTTGGTAAACGTAATAACCTCAACGTTAAAATCTAATCTTTTATCATATATCCCGATTTTTAATTCGTTATTTTTAATTTTAATTTTAATATACAGATAAGCCGCATAATGATTATGTTCATTAGTCCTGTGACCACGAATATAAGTAAAATGAATTTCCATCTCATTTCCAAGCGCACAAAGAATGGAGTGAATTTCCACCACAAGGTTTTCCGTAGTAATTGAATTACATAAAAGGAAGAGGGAAGAAAGTGAATCGGTATAAATGAGATATTTTACAATCCCAATTTTATAATGAAAACCCTGAATCCATTTTACAGCAAGGTTAAAGCACAAGAGTTCAGCCTGGAAAACAGAACATTCATCAGATATACGATGTTGGACTGTTTCTTTCTCCGTCCCATTTACATAAACAACAAAAGCAAGGCCAACTTTACCGTTCAACTTCCTGCCATCCGTATAACAAATTATTTTATACTCTTCAAGAATGATATTATTATAATTTACAACTGTAACAGGTTTTCTACTAGAAGGATGGGACAAACATGAAATAGGAAGTTTCCCATCCAAGGTATTACAAAGACCAGAGTTTGACATAAGATCTCTGGCTTCAAGGTCATTTAAAATGACTAGATCGATAGGCGGAAGTCCTGAAATAACAAAGAGTGCATCGTAGCTAACAGTCCTGTAACCCCGAATAATGCACAGCAAAAATCTTCTCTGAACCCTTCTGAGGAGTTTACTATTTATCTTCTTTCTCAGAGAGTTTCCCCAAGCTCTTGAAGCATAGGAAATAAGCGGAACAATGCCTTGTTTATAAATCAGCTTAAGAACATCGGTTTTAACACCATAAGTATTCTTGGAAACTCTCAGAAGGCAGAGAACTTTTTCACACTTGTTTGAGACATAGGAAATATGTTGCTTCCACTGTAGTTTATTATCTACGATAATACCCAAATACTTCATCTATTGTAATTCCTCAATAGGTTCACTCCCAAGTGTTAAATCAATGGTTTCGTCTGTCCTTGATTTCTTATATATCATCATAACTTTAGATTTCGAAGGATTAAATTCCAGTTTATAAAGCTTCGACTATTCAATCACGTAGTTGAGAATTTTTTGAGACAGAGCAGAAGCATTATTAAAGTACTTACATGGTACAATTAGAAGCAAGTCGTCTGCAAAAGCAGTTTTATAATAATTTGAAAACCTTGATAAATTACAAAGCAAATCGTTCATAATAAAGTTCCAAACAAAAGGTCCAGTAACCGATCCCTGAGGACAGCCCCTCTCTAAATCAAATCTCTCCGTGATGTCACCCAGAGTGAGCTCAGCAGTACGAGACGGAAAGAAACTTTTAATCAGGTAGTAAATGTTTTTCTGAATTTTGGAACATCTTAGCAAGTGTAAAATACCTGGCCACCACGCATTATCAAAAGCCCCTTTTATATCCAAGAAAACAAGGAAGGTCACATAATTTCTGCGTTTACCCTGCTTGACAACGTCACATAGACGAATTAGTGCATCTTCAGCCGACTTTTGAGGCGTAAACCCATATTGATCTTCAGCCAGAAAACAAGATTTCCTTAGGTGGTAATTCAATCTAATCATGCAAAGCTTTTCAAGACACTTTCACAAGCAAGGAAGTGAAATAAAAGATCAGATATTATTTATATGTGTCCTCTGTAATTCAGTACTTTTAGGCCAGAAGGATAGAGTGGCAACTAACATGAAAATTCTTAATTATTCCATTAGCAATTCTATCAGAGCCTGGCGCCTTGTTCAAACCCAAATTCTCAATCACGCAATCAACCTCGGGTTTAGAGAAAGCGACATCATCAACAGCGTCATATGGCAGATCACACTCTTGACGAAAGGTCAGGGCCTTTTTATCGCATGGGCAAATCGGGACTTTGCCCAGGGCCCCCGGATGCTAGGGGGCCTCAAAACCCCCTTGGTGTATGCACCTAGTACTTCTAATAGTATGTATTTTTATAAATGTCCGTAAGGGGAGGGGGGCCAAATAGCATCTGCCCAGGGGCCCCCAGCGTTCATAATCGGGCCCTGCGAAAGGTACCATGATTGAGAGTATCCCACACTGGGGAATCACAAGGGAACGATTTCTTCATGACAGCGTTAATTGTATCCTCAAACTATGTAGTAAAATTTCTGGAAGAAACCCCAATACCCGAAATTTTAATCTTCCTAGCAAAGTTAATTTTAACTCCATAAGTATAAATTTTCTTCCAAACGTTCTGTGGTGTAACATCACTAAGAAATTCCTTCCAAGAATTTAGCTTACTTTCCTCGAGTTTAGCATTTTACCGTACTCTAATATGAAGATAACTTTTCCTATAGATTTCTCTTAAAGTAGAAATTTTTGTCCTTTGATATCTTCTTCTAGCCGCATTCAATTGTTTCCGCATGCAAGAAATCGCAACCAACCACCAAGGAACGTTATGAATACCACACTTTTTCAATGGAATAGACTTTTCCGCAGCAGAGACAATCAAGTTCTGCAAATCACGAACGCATGAATCTAAAATACCTGGCTGAGTGCAGTTTTCAAAGCAGTGCAAGAGAAACGTGTTTGCATTTGCGCAAAGATTTTGGAAAAGATTCCAATTCGCTCTTTTAATATTAAAGTTTTTAGGTGTTTCAGAAATACTTAGAGCCAAATTTGAGTTACGAACCGCCATGTCAAAAGAGATCATTCTATGATCAGACATAGAATCATAATCAGAAATATACCATTTCCCAAAGAACTGGAGAATCTCCTGTCCAACAACAGTCACATCAATATAGCTGCTTCCTTGCGTCGCATAAAAAGTAGGTCCACAATCTTCATTTAAAGTAAACAGCTGCCAAGCACTAAAGAACTCACTTAACTTTAAACCTCTAGAGTCAGTCACAGGACTAAACCAAACATCAGATTTACTATTGGCATTCATATTCCAAAGGATTCGTTTTGAGGTTTTATTGGATAAAATATTGTCAATTTTAAAAAGGTCAGAATCAATATTAAAAGAAGGTTCAAAATACAGTGGTACCTCGGTTTACGAACGACTCGGTTTACGAACGATTCGGTTTACGAACAAACGCCGGAGATGCACTGCCATCTGGTGATCTGCGACGCAAGCATTCGCCATACTTGTTTCGGTTCGCGAATAGTCCACATGTCAAGCTCAGTTGAACTTTCTCTAACACAGCTTAAACGTTGGTTGCTCATGTATGTCACATATTTGTTTTGTAAATATTTTTGTTTAATTTAGCCGTCAATATGGCTCCCAAGAAAACGGGGTTGGCGAAGTTTACCATTTGTACTATCCTCCAAAACAAAAAGGCAATAAAGGCAGCTGATATGGCTAAAGGATTGACCGTTTTAACGAAACAGAGTCCTCAAGTTATAGAAAAGGTAGAAAAATTATTGCAAGCGTGGATACGTGAAAAATAGCTTATTGGTGATAATGTTAGTGAGGCTTTAATATGCGAAAAGGCTAAGATGTTGCACAGTAATTTGGTAACAAAAACATCGAGTACAAATGGGGATGAAAGTGAAGATTTTAAGTAGATGATTGAAAAAGTTTTGAGAATTCCGTAAGCGAAGTGGAATTCATTGTGTTGTTAGGCATGGGGAAGCTGCTCGTTCAGATAAAAAGATCCATTTCAATAATCAACCATCTGAACCAGCAATTATCCACTATAAAGCTAAAATGCTGTGCTAAACAATTATCATGTCTTAGTTCTTCATAAAAAAATCTGTTTTTATTTATTTTTACCATTTCTTTATAACTAAACCCATAAAAACAAGGTACAAATAACTATGTTCTTGGGGGCTGGGGGTGAACGGATTAATTCTTCTTCCGTTAATTTATATGGGAAAAACTGATTCGGTTTGCGAACTTAATCTCGGAACGAATTAAGTTCGTAAACCGAGGTACCATGTATAAAAACAAAAGAGTACAGTTGAAAGCTCTAAACGAGATATCAACAGTTACAGCATTGTTATCACAATTCTGAATATCTGTAAATACTGTAATAGAACTTTTACGAATAACAATTGCAGCCTTGATAACATCAGAAGTTGTGTCGAGGAAAAGTCTATAAGTACTTGGGAAACCAGGAAGTTTACCCTTCAAGCAGTGGGGTTCCTGAACAAGCGCAATATCGATGTCTTCAATTTCCATAATCAAAACAAGCTGCTGAGTAGCCCTTCAAGACTTATGCAAATTAATTTGAACAAAACTGAGATACGTTTTCAAAACTTGAGCCATAATCAATATGAGTGGCCTTTTGTTCTCTCATAAAATTATGGCAGCTTTCAGTAAAAGGTTTATGTTTTATATCGACTTTTTTAATATCACTTTTTAGCTTATTATTATTATATCTAATGCAGTTGACATAAACTTGACTATCACGATTTTCACACTCTGAGCTTCTATGCTCATCTCACCAAAAGTAGCAAGACAGTTTATTTTTGCAGTCCACCGCTTTAAGATTGTATCTCAGACAGTAAAAGCATCTATTAATAACGAGAAAATCCTCAACATTACACATATTCCACATCATTTCCGAGGATTCCACGGCAAGTACTTTCTTCCGAACACTCGGATGCACTTCAACAACAACAGATCTTACATGTCTGAATTGCTTCAAAACAAAACGAACTCTAGACTCATTCCACCATGCGTCTGTATCAAAAACCTCCGGATTTTCTCAGTACTATTTGCATCCATAATTTTAAAAACCCTTTTCTTAAAAAAAAAGAAAGAAAGAAAGAAAAGGGAGTAAACTGTTTCATTACTATTTTCCTTAATAATTTTGGAAACGATTTTCGGCTTTTTTTCCTTTAAAAAGAAAAAGGAGTAAAAGGTCTCGGTACTATTTGCCTCAAATAATTTAGTGAAAAAGATTTTTAGTTCTTTTTTCATTTAAAAAATAAAAAGGACTAAAAGGTCTCGGTGCTGTTTGCCTTGATAATTTCGTGAAAACGATTATCGGATTTTTTTACTATTTTTAAAAATTAAAAAAAGAAAAAGGAGTAAAAGGTCTCGCTAATATTTGCCTAAAATATTAACGGGACCTTTTATTTTAGGCAAATATTTTAGTGAAAATAATTTTCATTTTTTTTCGTTTTTTCTTCTTTAAAATGGAAAAAGAGTATAAGTTCTCAGTACTAATTTTATAAATTGCTTTAGTGAACACAATTTTCGTTATTTTTTTCTGTTTAAACAAAAAGAATAGGAGTACAAGGTCCGGTACTACATCCTTTAATAATTTTGAAATTTTTTTTCTCTAAAATAAGAGGAAGGAGTAAATTCTTTCAGTACTATTTGTCTTAATAGTTTTGAAAATGATTTTAAAAAAAAAGGCTTAAAAAGGTCTCAGTGCTATTTGCATCAATAATTTTGCATCAATAAATTAAAAAAAGAGAAAGGAGTAAAAGGTTTCAGTACTATTTGCTTTAAATGATTTAGTAAAAATTATTTATGATTTGTTTTCCTTTGAAAAAAGTAAAAGGCGTAAAAGTTCTCAGTACTATTTTCCTTAAATAATTTAGTGAAAATTATTTTCAAATTTTTCTGTTAAAAAAAAGAAGAATAAGGTCTAAAATACCTCAGTAATATTTGCATGAATAATTTAGTGAAAACGATTTTCTGTAAAAAAGAAAAAGGAGTAAAATGTCTCAGTATTATTTGCCTTAAATAATTTAGTGAAAACGATTTTTGATTTTTTTTTTTTTGGGGGGGGGGCAGGAAAAAAGAGTAAATGATCTCAGTACTGATTGCATTAATAATTGTCAAATAAATTATCTTTAAAAAACGAATAAGGGGTAAATTCTTTTAGTAGTATTTGAATTAAAAAATTTACTGAAACCGATTTTCAATTTTTTTTCTTTGAAAAAGTAAAAGCAATAAAAGGTGTCAGTACTATTTTCATTAATTATTTTGTAAACGATTTTCTTTAAAAAAAATTGTAAAAATTCTCAGAATCATTTGCTTTATTAATTTTTTAAAACAATATTCTTTAAAAAAAGAAAAAAGAGTAAATTCATTTAGTACTGTTTGAATAAATAATTTAGTGGAAACTATTTTCATTTGTTCTCTTTGAAATAGAAAAAGTAGTAAAAAGAGCTTAGTACTATTTGCCTAAATAATTTTGAAAACTCTTTTCTTCAAAAAAAAAAATAATAGAAAGTTCTCAGTACTATTTGCTATAATAATTTTCGAAACGATTTTCTTTAGAAAAAAAAAAGGAAGAAAGAAAATGAAGTAAAATGTTTCATTACTATTTTCCTTAATAATTTTGGAAACAATTTTCGACTATATTTTCCTTTCAAAAATAAAAAGGAGCAAAAGGTCTTAGTACTATTTGCCTTAAATAATTTCGTGAAACCGATTTTCAGTTCTCTTTTCATTTACAAAAATAAAAAGGACTAGAATGCCTCGGTGCTGTTTGCCTTGATAATTAAATGAAAACGCTTTTCGTTTTTTTCTATGTTTAAAAGAGCAAAAAAATGGACTAAAAGGTCTCAGTACTAATTCCCTTAATAATTTTGGGAACCATGTTCTTGAAAAAAAAAAAAGAATGTCATAAAAGGTCTCGATACTATTTTCCTTAAAAAATTCAACGAAAAATAATTTTTTTTCTTTAAAAAAATAAAAAATAAATAAAAGGACTATTTGCCTTAAATTGTTACTGAAAACGATTTTTTTTCTATAAAAAAGAAAACGGAATTAAAAAGTCTCGGTACTGATTACCTTAAATATTTTCGGAATATTTTTTTTCAAAAAAGGAGTAAGTAGAGTGCAAAGTGATTGCTCTAATGCGAGTGCCATTTCTCAGCAGGGATGTTGTCGTCGAGAAGAATAGGTGCCCTCAGTATTTCGGGGGAGAAAACACACAGTGGGGTAAGTAAGACAACCCCTTGATCATCGCACCTCGCTCACCCATGCATTTTTATTCTTATCTCTCCTCCAGATCCTTCCATTTATATCTTTGCTTAAGCAATCAGCTTTGCACTCTCTTCTCTCTCTCTCTCTCTCTCTCTCTCTCCTTTCGTGTGCGAATGCTTACTTGTGACGAACGCCAAAACACGCCTTGGCGCATGCGCTGTGTCTTATTGGGTCAGTGGTTCTCAACTTTTTGTGGAACAGGGACCACTTCACGAAATAAAAATACACACATACACGCACACGTGTACGTATATACATATATATATATATATATATATATATATATATATATATATATATATATATATATATATATATATATATACAGGCAAAATAAAAGTCTCCAGAGCACTCGCCCAACAAAACCTTTAAAAGACCAATACTGGTTTCATTTTCTGAATAAAAAAACTATATGGGTAATAACTTTAATAAAATGTTACAAAGATATATATATATAATATCCAATTTTGGAAATTCTTTTTTCTGTGTTATCTATCTTTTGGTAAGTCTTCACGGATACGTCAATAGCTAGAATTTTCGTGTTTAATTTAAAAATTTTTTACTTCCTTACTCTGAGCATGAATTTTTCTGTAGTTTGTATATGTACATTTCGCTTGTATGCAATGTGTGTGTGTGTATGTATGTATATATATATATATATATATATATATATATATATATATATATATATATATATATATATATATATATATATATATATGTGTGTGTGTGTGTGTGTGTGTGTGTGTGTGTGTGTGTGTGTATGTATGTACAGCTGTTTGCATATGCATATACATATATTTATACATACATATATATTTAATATGTATATGCATATGTATATACAGGAAATTTTCTTTACCTTCTTGCTCTGAGCATGAATTTTTCTTTATTTTGTAAAAATTTCAAATACTAGTAAATGTTTGTATATGTACATTTAGTTTAAATACCATATATATATATATATATATATATATATATTAACAGGGTGATTCAAGAGTCATAGGAAAGGTAAAAATTCAATAATTCGAAAAGGACTGTAGCACGATGATATTTTACCAGAATGCGTAAAAAGACATTGGATATTTTTTTAATATGAAACATTTCATTGCCAGAATAAATACATTTGTGACCGACAGATGGCGCTGTAGTTGTGTCAGCATTTTAGTGGCGTAGCATAGCAGGTAACGCAACTAGGATTACAAATGTTCGATGTATGGCACGACGCTCCGTACAACACTGACGAGGGACTCAGCTGCAATTCCTGTCACGTGATGGCGAACAGTTTCTTTCAACATAGCCAATGACTTCGGCCGACCTATGTACACCTGTGACTTCAGGTAGGCCCATAACTAAAAGTCACAAGGTTTAAGGTTCGTAGACCTTGGTGGCGGGAAAGGTCGATTGGGGACACGGTCATATCGATCGCAGGATGTGCTGGAGAGGATATGTGATGTGCGGAAGCTCTCCAACCTGCATGAATATTTCATTATGGTGCGCTTGCCTCTCTTGCGAGGAAGGAATGATGCTGTCTCTTAAAATCGCTGCATAACGCTTGAATGTGACAGAGAGAGTTCGAAGTATACCGGCTGACGGATTATTTTAAATAGTGAGAGGCAGCAGCTCCGGAACCACTACAGCGCTCTCTGTCGGTGACAAATGTAACTATTATGCAACAAAATTTTTTGTTATAAAAAAATTCAATGTCTTTCTGAGCATTTCTGTGAAAATCGCATAATGCTACTGTCTATACTTTACAAATTATTGAATTTGATTTTTTCTGGGATTTTTGGATGATCACCCTGTATATAATATATATATATATATATATATGAATTTTTTCTTACTTTCTTACTCTGAGCATGAATTTTTGAATGTTTGTAAATTTACGTTTACCTTCTTTGAAATATATATATATGAGGGGTGTTCAAATGAAAAGGTACGGAACGACACTGTGGGTATAATTGAAGTCTTCATTCAAAAGTTATCTCACCAGAGGCCTAAGCACAACTATTCCACTGTTTCGCAAGCCGAAGGATTCCCTGTTCCCAGAATTCCTGTGGCTGTGACAAGAGCCAGACCTCCGCTGAGTCCTTCAGTTCGTCGTCCGAGTTGAAGCGCTTCTCTCTGAGATGATTTTTTAGCGGACCAAACAGATGAAAGTCACAGGTGACATGTCCGGGCTGTAAGGCGAAAATCAATTTGCTCCCACTTGAATTTGGCCAGTACACTTCGTGTGATCCTGGAGACGTGTGGACGTGCGTTATCGTGGAGCAGAATCACTCTCACCGTGAGCAGTTCAGGCCATTTGGTGGACTTGCGTAGACTACGGAGTGTCTCACAGTACACGTCTCTGTTAATGGTTTTTTCGTGCTCGAAGAATTCGATGAGTATCGTACCTCGGACGTCGAAAAAGACGGTGAGCATCACCTAGCCTGCTGAGGACACAGAATTGAATATTTTAGGGGCAGGTGACGACGCAATGCTTCCATTGCATGCTATCCCGATTTGTCTCTGGCTCGAAATATTGGCACCAGCTCTCGTCACCGGCGACGATCCACTCCAGGAAAGCGGGGTCTTCATTATACCAGAACATGTGTTGCAGTGCTAGCCCCATACGCAGTTCCTTTTGCGGTTCGCTGAACTTTTTCGAAACCCACTGCGCGCACACCTTCCGGTAACCCAACCTGTCGTGGACAGTTGTCCACACTGTTCCAACGCTCACCCCCACCTTCCCTTCCAACATTCGCATTGTGACACGCCGATCACTTCTCACCAGGTCGTTCACCTTGTCTATGAGTTTGGCCGTGATTGCCGTGTTTACCTGGCCTGGTCTCGGGTCATCACTCAAACACTCTCGGCCTTCACGAAAACGGACACTCCACTTTCTCACTGACTTGTACACACAGTCTTCCTCGTATACGGCCACCATCCGGCTATGAATATCGACCGGTTCAACTCCTTCCGCAGTCAGAAATCTGATAACACCTCGCTGCTCCTCAATCGTCGAATTTTGCAATGATGTCCTTACACGCACTGCCGTCTCAATTGGACGGAACATGCAACTGCCTGCTTCTCTTCTGCGTCATGTGCGGGCGCCCGCGCATACGTACAATCATGCCGGACACTACATTCGTGCCCCTAGATGTCTCACTACGTTATCCCAAAGCGGCATATTCAAATTTCAACCGGTTTGGTTGTTACACCGTCTCGTACCTTTTTATATGAACACCCCTCATATGTGTATATATATATATATATATATATATATATATATATATATATATATATATATATTATATATATATATATATATATATATATATATATATATATATATATATATATATATATATATATTATATATATATATATATATATAATATATATATATCCTAAAATTATTCAATATATTCATATTGCGTTGAAGTCCGTAGTTATCGCCAAGAAAGCCAGTCCAACACATGAATACGTCACATCGTAATTGAAGCTAAGATATTTATTACATCCAGATTAACATCATTTCAGCTCCAGCAAGTTCATCTCGATACTTCCCTCAAAACCACTCACCCGCAAAAACACAAGCATCCTTTCTCTGTCAATTTCTACATCTTTCTGCTGTACTACCAAAACCCCGTGGTTCCACGGGGTTTTAGTAGTAGACCAGAAGGACGCTTCCAAAGCACGGTTTACGCTTTCCAGTTTTACGCTTCCAAAGCACGTGGCTATTAGTCAGCGATGACTCTCAATCTTTAAACCGATGAATCAGAATCACCTGGTCTCCGTCACGAGCTGTTTTGAAAACACATCATGCGTTATTTCAATACAGAACCTCCCGTCTGGTGCCGTCATCCATTGGCATTTTTTCGTTAACTTTTCTTTGAAAACCAGTAAACTTTATAGTTTTGATAATAAATTAAGTCAATTCAACTAGTTTAATCACCCTTAATGGCATGACATATATATATATATATATTTGAGTGTGTGTGCACTTAGATATGCCTGTTTCCATGAAACTCCTTTCCTTTTGCAGCACCACCGAGGCGCCGCGGCCCCGGAGCCTGAGGAGGAGCTGAACGACGTCCAGTCCCGCCTGCAGAGCCGGACCTCACCGGACGGCGGCCACTTCCACCGGCCCAGCCTCGGTAACGCCACCACCGTCGTGTCCGGGCCGGGCGCCACTGCCACCGTCGTCACGCTGCCGGACAACCAGCCACCCAACAACCCGGACGACGGGGTCGGGACTGTCCGGATCAGCACCCTCTAACGGCAGAACACGACCACCGCCACCCTTTCGTCTGATCTAACCACTTCCTCCGCGTGGCCTTTCCGTGGTGAACCGCCAACAGGATGAACATTACACAAGTGACGGTTCTGGTTCTACTAGTTTGGCACCAAGAACGTGGAAGTGATATGTCAGCATCCTCTAACGGCAGAACACGACCGCCGCTGCCCTCTAATCTATTACTTCCTCCGCGTGGCCTTTCCGTGGTGAACCGCAACACAAACAAAAACATTAACGGTTCTGTTTCTAGTTTGGCACTATGAGCGTGAAGCGATGGTTATATATATATATATATATATATATATATATATATATATATATATATATATATATATATATATATATATATATATATACATATATATATATATATATACCCTCTAACGGCAGAACACGACCGCCGCCCTCTAATCTACTACTTCCTCCGCGTGGCCTTTCCGTGGTGAAGCGCAATACACAACAAACAAACAGTAACGGTCCTGGTTCTAGTTTGGCACGATGAACGTGGAATCGATAGTTGTATATATATGTATATATATATATATACGAACGAGAAAAATGAAAGGAAGGAAAAATTTTAAATAGAAAAAAAATTCCCCTTTGGCCTTAAACACCCGTTTCTCACACCAGCATGGAAGAAAACGAACCTGGTTCTCCGTTTAATTTTTTTTTTCTGAACAAAACAGCCGAGAATCTCGGTTCATGGCGACACAGCACAAGCTGCCTCGGAAGAGGATCGCTGCACAAAGAGTTCCGACCACCCCCAAGGACCTTTCCTCGGAACTTGGAACGGAGCAGACAAGGCTTGGAATCGAAAAGTTACGGTTTGAAAGCGGATCACGTCAAGACACTTTCGGAAATGCCCTCGGACGACGGGGTCGGGACTGCCCGGAACAGCGTCCTCTAACGGCAGAACACGTCCGCCGGGTCCTTGATGAAGTCTATCCAAGGTACATTGTGCGGGTCAAAGATTTGCTAGCTAGAAAAA